>RJWT010028551.1:0-15186 GCA_004365215.1 Cuniculus paca | reverse complement strand
TGTGCATGTCCACTAGAGTCTTTTATTCATTTTTCTATTGCATTTTTACCTGTTTTTAAAAAAATTCCACTTATTCTGCATACAAAATCTTTTGTTATACATGTTATACATATCTTTTCTTATGAGGTGTATTGCCTTTCATGTAAACATATCTCTGGTGGATAGAAGCTCTTAATTTTGTCTTATACTTTTGGCTTGAAATTATGATAACATTCTGCTGTACTTCTGCCATTAGATTGTGTTACCATTCATAATTAAATGATTTAGTAAAAATTGGTTTTAGTGTATCTATTAATAGTAGATTTTATTATGTGGTAGACTCTACTTTCTTTTGCTTATATGGTTTCAGATGTAGTGAGTTGTATGTTTTGGGAAATTTTCCTTTTATTTCTAAGTTGTCAAGTTTGTTGGCAATTTAAAAATAGAAATGTGATGATTTTTCATTCTGTTTTTCTTATTAGTAAGAACTGCCATGGTCACACATTCTGCATTCTTGATATTAAAGATTCATATTGCGCCTATTTCTTCATTGTTCAACTTTGTTGATATTTACATAAAAGTAACTTGACTTCTTAATTTTTTTTTTTTTAGTCTTTTGAGACAGGGTCTGGCTATGCAATTCAGGCTAGCCTTGAACTCACTTTGTAGCCCAGGCTGGCCTCAAACTCATAACGATCCTCCCGCCTCAGCCTCCAGAGTGCTGACATTACAGGCATGTGCCACCACACTCATATTTTGGCTTGTTTGTTTTCTAAATTGATTATTTCATAAAACTGCATTTATTTTTATTCTTCTTATTTTCTTTTTTCTGCATTGAGCTTTCTTTTCCATTTTCCATGTTCTTAAGGTGGAACTTAATGTCAACATTTAAAGATAAACACTTCTAAGCACAATTTTACCAGAATTTACTGGTTTTAACATGTATTTTCATTATCATTTGGTGCATAATGTTTTCCAATTTCCTTTGTGAGATCATCTTTAATTCAAATTATTTAGGAGTGGAGGCTTTAATTTACAAATATGGAGCCTTTTTATTTTATTAGTTTTAAAATTGATTATGCTCAGAAGACATACTCTATAATTTCTTAAATCAATACTCTGATTTTTAGAACAGCTTTAGATTTACAAAAAAATTGAATCAATAGCAGAGACACATCTTGAATTTTCCTCTTTAGCACTCCCTAACCTACTCTGTTACCTCCTGGTTTTCTGTCACATACTTGAGCTTACCCCATATAGTTTGTCTTAGTGTGGTACACTTGTACTGTCTCTTTCATTTTACTTTTACTAAAATGACATTCAGTTAGAATAGCCTCAAAGAAACACATTTTACACCAGCCTTCTCTTGAGATTGCAGTCATCATTCCTCTGAGAGGCCAGGTATAGAACCCTGGATCCAGCTCAAATCCAGCTCAGATGTTAGCATCTTGTAATAGATTTCAGGAACTTTGCTCTTCATATCGACCCTAAAACAGGCCTAGGCCTGAGAGTTCTAGCATGTGAAAGGGAATGATTAGTTATTGTGATTCTCTGCCTCTAAACATATACTACACTCCGTAATAATCTGTTCTGAGGATACTGAGTCAGCGTACTGGAAATTTCTCCCTGGAGTCCTTACCGACCGTAAGTTAGCCCGTGAACTTAGGTGGAAACCCTCTATCTTTTCTGTTCTGTTAAAGAGAAAGACCTCTTTCCTGAGAGAACCCTTCTCAGAGGTCTGCTTTGAAAACATATTTCACTGAGGGCATTGGGAGGAGAAACATAGAAAGCAATTGTACATCTATGCCGGGAGTTAGAACTTGGATTTCTTCACCGTAATCTCATTTTTTTCACTTCATACAAACGAGTTAATCTGGAGGAAGGATAGGCAAAGAAGGAAGAGTCATACAGCACACAGGAACAATAAAATAGATAAAATGGTCTGAGCAGTTCATTTTGGGCTCCTCAGCAAGGCACTAGCTGTCCAGAAAATAGAGATGCATCTATGTCTTCCACAGCTCACTCCTGACACAGGCAGACTGAGCACTTAGTCTGTGAGAGCTGATCTAGACAGGCAAGTCTGCTCCACCGTAGACACCACTGAGCACCCACAGGGTTTATGGAGAAAGAGGAAGGGAAAGGTGAACTCAGACTTCTCCACCATCCAACCCTGAATCCCTCTCTGGGGAGATCCACGGGCTCTTTCTATATCATATCACATATATATATTTTAGTAAAACTTTCTACTTACTGTATCATCAGCTGTGAGCTCAGTTGGACTTTATGCCTTGGTGTTCTGTCCTTTAAAAACACCAATTCCAAACTCTGAAAAATTCAAGTTTTCCCAGGAAATTTCATTAATTTGCTAGGGATTTTTTATTCTCTGTTCTCAGTTCCAACTTCCTGACATAATCTGACATATATAGAATCATTCCACTGTCCAAACTTTCCTCTGTGCTCCACGTATTCATCCTTTCCTTTTCTTAACCCCTGGAAACCAGTGGATTTCTTTTTTTTTTTAGTGGCACTGGGGATTGAACTCATGACCTCTCACTTGCCAGGCAGGTGCTTAGGCCACTGAGCTAGATCACAGCCGGTGTGTTTTTTCAGACAGGGTCTCACTATACCATTCAGGCTGGCCTTGAGCTCACTTTGTAGCCCAGGCTGGTCTTGAACTCACAACGATCCTCCTGTCTCAGCCTCCCGAGTGCTGGGATTACAGGCATGAGCCACCACACCCGGCAACCAGTGGATTTCTATTGTTTCTGTAGTTTTCATCTTTTGCTGAATGTCACAGAGTTGGAATCATAGAATGTACACCCTTTCCAGAATGGCTTCTGTCACATAGTCCATGTGGGATTCTCCTTCCCTCCCTGCCTATGCAGTGCCCCACCTTGCTGGCCCATTTCTCTGAGTATCCCACACCCCAACATCATTTCACCCATGCACACGGAGAGCAGTTCTGCTCTCCCAAATGTCTATCTGGATCTGTATCCTGGATGATACTTTCTCTTGCTTGTTTTGAATTATATATCTGTGGCTACTTACCCTTAGAAAGATTTTCTGATTTTCTTTTTACCTCCTATTTCCTAAGTTTTCACTGAAACACCTACTGACCTTTCAACAATTATTAAAAAGAACTCAGAAGGTTATATACATAAAATATCTGTCAGATTTATCACCTATGTTTGGCAGGCAATAAACAACATACAATACTCACAACTTCTTTACCAATATTCTTCATGACTAGGAATTGTCTGAGAAAATATATGTTTTCTCTACCAATCTCTTCACTTCTTTCTGAATCCTCCTATTGGGTTCATTATCATCCATTTTTCTACTAACATTCTACTGGAGAAAGTGTAGGCATTTTCTGGATGCTTGTAAAATTTCTTCCATCCTCTTCTCATTTTCCCATTCCACAGCTGCTCCCAGGTTTTTAGATGTTGTTACAGCATCACCTTACTTCCTGTTACTATTATGTATTGTCTCCTTTTATTGTTCTAAGAGGTTATTATGAACCTAGTGACCTAAAAATACACATTTATTTTTTATTACGATTCTGATTCTGAATATCAGAATTCTTAAAAGGGTCTCATTTGAGAAAATATCCTTGCTGTTTAGTTTTGTGTCTGTCTTTCACTCGTTACCACATTGAGTTCACTCCAGATAATCCAGGATAATCTCTATCTGACAGTTACCCGCCTTACTTCTACCTGAAACCTTCAAATCTATGACATGTAGCATAATATATTTCAGGTTCTAGAGATTAAGGAATAGACACGTTTGAGAGTGATTGAGGAATAGACATGTTTGAGAGCGTATTATTCTGCTTACCACAGTTGTCATATGGGGAAATAGTTAATAGTTAATCATGAGCTACCAGTGAATTCCAGTTTATAAAATCTTTGTCCCAAATAAATATATGTCCTTGAATTTATTTATATCTTTTTTCAAAGCAAAGAATTTTTCTCAGTATTTGAAAATGGTGTAGATAAAAGTTTCATGAAGAAGAAATTCATGGGAGAGAAACCTGAGGTTAAGCTCCTGGCCAAAATAGATCCTTTCAAATTTAGAGTAGGTGTAGTTTGCTTAGGAAGTTCCTTTTACCCTCAGGCAGATCATACAGCTTGAAACAAATTGGTTACACTGCAGACATATTTATCATTTTCACCACTTCATTCAATTTGTGTTATAAGAAATTCATTGGGGATGCTGGAGAATACTTCTCAAATGCATGCTGTTGATTAAACAGGGCAGAGTACCTGAGGACCAGAATTGGTAAAGAGTTATAGAAGGGGAAGGCAGTGAGAATTGATGTGAGTAATGGTGTCTATCCATGCCTTGAAAAATCCTCTTTAAATTACACTTGTGAGTGGATGGGAAAGCACATTCTCGTGAAGACACCATCAATCCTCTGCAGAGGTTGCGGTTCTCTTTAATACATCAGCGAGCTGCCTTTTCTTGTGCTCACTCTTCTGCTGTCTGGAGAGGAGAAGCTGTAGTCTTCTCAGTGACAGAAGGACACGAGAGCCATTGATTCCAGGGTGAAATCAAAGGACAGACTATTTAGTCGCAAATCCTCTAGACAATTAAGCCAACCTCCTATCCTAAAGATTTTCTCAATAGAAGGAATTTGCAGTTGGGCTGAATGGAAATTTTACTGATTCTTTCTTTAAGGAAGGGAAAATGTCTGTTGTGGAAGAGTAGGTTAATCAGCTTTCTTTGTTAGTTCTTGGAGAATAGACTGATATTTTAAACTGCCATTTGGGGGATGTTTTCAAAGGAAACATTTACAACATATTGTCCCAGGAGAAACAATACAGCATAGGAGCTGTGGGCACACAATTTGAGTAATGAAGACTTGAAATCAAATCCCAGCTCTATTACTAGGGAGCTGTGTTAGGTGTGTTAGGGAAGTTAGTCAATGACCTTATCTGTAAAATGAGAATAACTATATCTCACACATAGAGTAGTTGTCAGGGTTAGTTAGGGTTAAGGAATAACACATATATAGGATTTAATGAATTGCTACTGTATTAAATCTTAAGATTATAACCACTACTATTATCATCTTCTTATTATCCCACTCAGCTTCTTACATTTTTTCAAAAGCCAAGAAATTAATGTTATTGTGTTGGAGACTAAGTATAAGGAATATTGTGTAGGAGAACTGAACCAAATTGTTGAGCACAGAAACATAGATAACAACTTAGTTAGAACACTTGTGGCATCAAATAAAACATGTCTGCAGAACAACCTTGACCTTCAGTTTGCTGACCATTTCCCATGACTACAACACAATGGACCCTGGACCTGGATTGACCACAAGTTCAAGGACTGATTCAGCCACTTACCTGGCCATGTGAATCACTTTTAGTTTCAACTAACTTTAAACTATAAGATAAGAATATTTATGTCCACCATACAAGGATACTGAGAGGGTTAGCTAGTAACTTTAAAATATTTTACAAGGGATTTGAAACTGTAGGTGTATAATGAGTCATGGAAATGTATTCTTTCCAAAACAAACATGGAAATGGTTCTCATCTGCTACTGTACTTTTCATAATTGTTTTAATCTTTCTAAAATTACCTATCTCTACCTTCTTAATGGTGAAAACACTTATTTCGCTCTCCTATTCTATCACAAAGTCTTATATAATCAACTGTATTCAGGTTTTATAGGGCACAAGGGAAAGGGAAAAAAAGTCTATAGTCCAACTACATAAATAAAAAATGTAATTCTGCTGTGGCAACTAGAAAAACCTTAGAATGCATCGTGTCCCAGAAACAACTACACAAATTATGATCAGATTTTGGGGAACGGTGTTGGTACTTTTGTACAGATGTGGTGTGCCTTGTGATTACATACAGGACTGTAAATACCATCCATAACATGATTTTTAGAGGAAAAATGCTTCAACTGAGCAGCTTATAGATGAGCTACAGTGGAACAGAGTGGTTAAAGGCATAGGCTCAGAAGTCAGAGAGCCTTCTTTTTAAATTCCAAGTTTACTACTTAAAAGCTGAGTTTCTTAATCTTCCTGTACCTCAGCTTCTATATAGAAATTGTGATGGCTTGAATGAATACTTCATGCAGAGCTTGAAGAAGTAAATGAAATATTGTAAGCACATAGTCATCACATATTAGCTGTTTAAAATTACTTTTGTTACTATAGTTTATTTAAAAAAATTTTTTAAAGTTAGTCAATGAGTTTATTCAGATTTTTTACAAAAAAGAAATCTCTAACAGAGTGAAAAGAAAACCCACAAATTGGAAAAATATCTTGACCAACTGTCTCTCAGACAAAGACCTTCTATCTAGACCATGTAAAGAAGTAAAAAAAAAAATTGGACCTTCAAAATTCAAAGACCCAATCAAAAAATGGGCATCTGAGATGAATATACACTTCTCAGATGAAGGAAATGGCAAATAAATATGCAAATGGCAAATAAATATATGAAAAAATGTTCGACATCAATGGTCATTAGAAAAATGCAAATTAAAACAACACTGAGATTCCATCTCACTCCAAAAAGAATGACCAAGATCAAGCAATCCACCAATAACAAATGCTGGTGGGGCTGTGGGAAAAAAAGGAACCCTTCTCCACTGTTGCAGGGAGTGTAGGCTGGTGCAACCACTGTGGAAATCAGTGTGCAGATTCCTCAAAAAGCTAGGATTAGAGACTCCATTTAACCCAGCTACCCTGCTTCTGGGCATTTTCCTAGAAGATTGAAAACATCATACCACAGCGAGATATATACACCCATGTTTATAGCAGCACAATTTGTAATAGCCAAATCTTGGAAACAACCCAAGTGCCCATCAATCGAGGAATGGATAAAAAAGATGTAGTATTTTTATAGAATGGAGTACTACTCAGCTATAAAGAAAGATTGCATCGAGGTTTTTATAAGTAAATGAGACCATACTCATAAGTGAAATAAATCAAACTCACATGTGTAAACACCATATTGTCTCCCTAGTGTAAGAAACTGAAAGAGTAAATATGATCCAAAATCTTCAATAAATATTGTGCATGGGTAAGAAACTGCTCAAAGAGGAAAAGTAACTGGGATAGGGGATAAGAGGAAAGAAGGAAGGGAAAATAAATTTGTATATATGTATACATAAGTCAGCTAAAATGACTATACTACTAATTGTATTAGTTCTTGGAAAAGGACAGTTCATGCTTATGTGACTAGATCAATTTTACATGTCTATACCTGGTAATCTAATCAACCCTTTTGAAGGTTGCAATATGCAATATTACAACAATTGTTAAATTCCTATCTTCTTGTTTTGTAAACCTATACTATTATTGTTTTGGGTTTGTTATTGTTGTTTGTTTGTCTCTTTTGCTTTTTGTTTTTCTTTTCTGCGTCTTTTTTTCTCTTAAATAAATAAAAAAATTTAAAGAATAACAGATTTTTTAAAATTAGAGGGCAATTGAAAGAGGCCGTTTGAGACACAAAATACAGTTTCCTAAAGGAATGTATTATTTTATGCAATTATGCAGCAGCTGAAAAAGCCCTGTGATGAAAGCAATTGATAGTCTGTTATTTAATTATCATATTGTTAATTTTCATCCTGAATAAACTAGATGAGGAGAGATATCAGAAATGAAAATCTGATAGTCAAACTTACAACCAGTGATAAATGTTTTCTTCTCATGTAAAACAGTTAGTTTAATGTAAATGCAGTTTTGGAGTATAATATGGTGTATAATTTTCCTAATACTTTGAACAAAACGTGTAAGAAAACATAATTCTTTCTATTATATTGTAAGTGCTTTCTCCTATAGCTTTACATGCACAGATACACTATTGTGTTTTCTGAGCCCTTGTATCATTTATTAAATGAAATAACATGGTCATAATATTAAATGAAAGAACAAGTGTGAAGATAACTCAGCAATTTTTGTCTACGACATTTTCTTTTACTTATCCTGGAAGGCACTAAAACACAGCCTCTGTTGCTTCACAGTAGGAAATAAAAGTTAAAGAAGTTGACTGTGTAATCCATCATTCCATACATAAATTAAATATCTTTCTCAATGTTTATATAGTGCTTATTGCAGAATATAGTGGAATATGCCTTAGCACATTATGTAAGCTATTTTTCACTTGATATTCAGCAAGATGTTAGACTAATTTTAGAGACTAAAAAAATATTTCTAACGTTGTTAACCAACAAGGCACCCCCAATTCTATTCCAGAGTTATTAATGTATATATATATACTTATTAATGTATATATGTTATATACTTATTAATGTATATATATGTTATATATATTATTAATGTATATATAGTTATTAATATATATATTAATGTGTATATATACATATATATATAAATGTTATACTAATTGTATTTTCTTATTTTCTGTATACTTAACTCTCTGGCACATAGGCCCTCACTGACCTAGGGAGAGACTGCCTTTATCAGGATTAAACATTTCTTAAATCTATCAAACACTTAGTTGAGAATATCTCTTTGATATGCAATCAACTAATTCTGAATCCATATGTCACCCACCTCCTTTTATCAGACTCCTATAGTCAGGGACAGGATTTTCCCATCCTAAATATTGCCAGGGTCAGGTTCTGCACAATCAGAAATCATCTCTGTAGCACAGAGCCTGCCAAAATTATTTCACCTAGCCAATCGTAAAGCTGTTTAATGGCATATTATGCTTTGCCCACTCCTTTCCCCCAAAGCTACGATAAAGGCTTGTGCGAGTCTTCTCTCATTCTTTCTGCCTCCTGGCTGACTCTCCTGCATTCCCTGTGACCCTCTGTGGCACTGTCTGCCACGTCCTCTGGAGAACTGTTAATAATAAACTATCTTTCAATGACAATCATCTCGAGATTGATTGACTTATACACTTGAATAATGTAAACATTGTGCATTGTAACCATGTACAAAAAAAACGGAAGGCGATCAAGAGATGGGTGGAGGGGAAAGAGAAGGGAAAGGGGATGCGAAAAGGAATTAAGATGAGCTAAATACATGTATCAACTTCCCACAAGGAATGGGAACATTATATACTACATACACATAATAATACACTAAACTAAAATAAAAAATATATAAAAAGGACAGAAAATTAAAAGCTCATATTTGTTGTAAACATAAATCATAGAACATTTCTTATAATTAAAATTAGCTCTGGTACTATGATAGTTAACTGATGTGTCAACTTAAGTAAGAAATGCCCAACTAAATTGGATCAGCATAATCTGGGTGTGGCTGAAGGGATTTCCTGGACAGAAGACCCACTCCAGGTATGAGTGGTACCAGCCAACAGGCTTGTCACCTGAATGGAATAGAAGGGAAATGAAGGAGGAAAGCTCATTAGTGTTTTTTTGGAGGAGCTCCACTCTTTACCTTCACCTTGGACGGCATCTCCTGGCTTCCAGTGTTGACCCTTCAGCTCCTGATACAGACTACAGTGCACTCCAGCCCTTCCACTGGATCCTCAGCTCTCCAGTGCACAGAGCCCTTTTGCACTCTCCCACACCTAACTCTGGGCGCAGACACCGTAAGCCTGTATTGTAAATCCTTATGTAGTCGTATATCTCTCATGAAATCTGTTTCTCTAGTAAGCACTGACTGATAGAGGGACCTACACCATGATGGAAAAAAATTTTTCTCCCTCAAAGGGAATGACTAAGAGGAAAAATGTAATTCAAAATCTATTTCTTCCTCTTTCATTTCTTATTTCTTCCCTTCTCCAAAACTTATTGGTTATGTTTGTATGTTAAATGTGATTTTAAACAGAGGAATGTAGCTGGGAGGCAGGACACTCCAGAAGCCCAATCCATTGGGAGAAGAGACAAGAATACAGATAATTTAACCTAGTATGCTAAGGACAAAGTTAAAGACACATGAAGTTAGAGAGGCAAAAGGAGGATTAACTTTTTTTGTGGTTGGAGTGACATATCAGGTGAAAAAGTAATGGATACAAGAAATTTTCCCAAAAGGAGGTGACAGTTAAATCAAAGGTTTCTTCTTATCATTCTTAAAAGTTATTGAAGCAAAATTCACTTAATATAAAATTCACCCTTCCAGTGTCTTCTTCAGTTTTATGACTTTTAAGAAATGTATGCAGTCGCATAACTATTACTGCAATTAAAACACAAAATTTTCATCACTACAAAGTATTTTCTATTGCTCCTTTTGCACTCAACTTTTTCCTCTAGCCCCTGTTAGGCAATGTTCTTTATTTCTGATTCAGTAACTTTTTTTTGAGAATGTACTGAGAATGAGTTTACAAATTATACACTTTTTGTTTCTGATTCCTTTTACTTAATATTATTGGACTAAACTCTTTTCATTCCATAGAAAAACAATTCCTTCCAATTAATGACCTAATAGTATTCTATTGTGTATTCCTACCCAATGCAATTATTCATTCACTCTGTTATGGGCATGTGTATTATGTCCAATTTCTAGCAAAAATATAGCTTTAAGCAATTGTATTTAATTCATATGGATACCTATTTTCATTTCTTTTGAATAAACCCCTAAGATTGGAATTGCTTGATCATATACATGTACAACTGTTTTCCCAAGTGGTTATACCACTTTGCATTCCCAGCAGTAATGAATGAGAATTCTAGTTCTTCTGTCTTCACAAATAACTGATACTGTATTTCTTTTACCTCTTGTTTTAAGTTTAAGCATTTTTATAGGTATGTAGTGGTACCTTATAGAAGTTTAAATTTATATTTATCAAGTGATTTAGGATATTGAGCTGTTTTCCTTCTATGTATCTTCTTCAGAAAAGTATCTATTTAAATCTCTATCTATCTGTCTATCTCACCTGTGTGTGTATTTTCTCTATTCTATTCCTTGGTTTAAATATATCTCCAGTGCCACACTGTCTTGATTACTATTGTTACTTATTGTTTGAATCTAGTCTTATAAATTCTTCAAATTTGTTTTTCATTTGCAAAATTGCTTATGATCCTCAAAATCTTTTTCTTTTCCATATTAACATTATGATCTGTTACTCAGTTTCTACAAAGAATCTGTTCAAATTCTACTGAGATTGCAAAAAATCTGTCAAGCAACTTTGGAATTATTGGCATCTTACCAATAATGCATTTTCTAATCCATAAGCATAGATTTTTGTGTCCTTATTTTGATGTTCTTTAATATTTATCATTGGTACCTTGTCAGTTTCAGTGTCTAGTTTTTGCATACATCCTGTTCATTTTATTCCTAAGTGTTTCATGGTTTGATGCTATTAAATGCTTTTATAGCTTTAATTTCCATTACCAGCAGTAGGAAAACTTTAAAGATTTTGCACATATCCAATTTTATCTTTTAGCATTTGACAGACAGAGTGATCAGAAGTCTTATTTTATTGTAGGATTAATTCTGAGGAAAACAGCAAAGTGTGACAAAATAGTTGTGAATAATTTTTAGTCTTCTAATCCTTTCCATTTATCTTGTGACAAATTCCTCTCTAGGAAAGTGAGGCACTCTTGACATACTTCTTGTTGTGACAGGAAGAATATTCACTGTTTCCCCTACTAGATGTGCCCAATGAGTGTCCTGTGACTTCTTCATGGTCTGTGAGATGCATAAGGTTGCCAGACCATCAGTTTTTGGACCCAGTGGAGGACATGATCAATTAATGGTTAAGTATATGTGAAGTATGTGTAGGAGAGAGGCTTAGCATACTGGGAATGATCTGAACACTTTTATATTGTTATTTACTGTATACAGAAATTTATAAATGTGTATTTTATTGTTTGGTAATATTTAATTTTGTAATGTCTACTTTGATACCATGAATTAAAAATTCTAAAAGTGCACGTTCATGAAAATTTAGTACTAAATTCATCTTTCTACAAAGATGATGAACAACATGTAATTTACACAAAATATTTGTTGACAATTCCTACCTGCCACAGGAACTACGACGTTATCAATTATTACACAGAAAACAGAAGACACTTATGCTGAGGAGGCATCAGCATTTACATCATAAGTTAATAGTAATATTAAGAAGAATGTGCCTGAAGACTGTGATTTAATATGTAGCCTCAGATGGTATGTTTACACAACATTCTGCAAAATATCATTTATCATTTAGATAAAATGGCTGTTACAATGGCTTTGATTCATTTTTTTAATTCTAGATTTTCCTGTGCATGTATGAAAACCAAAGCGGCAGTTATAAATGTTAGTTGCTTTACAGAATAGCTCTAATTAAATGATGCCAGGCTTATAATAATATGTTTGGATCCTTCCATGAGAAAGCTGGTTAATTCGAACAATGGATCAATCTTCTTTTTGCTATCCAATTTATGAAGGTGTTGGATGTTTATTCAGCCAAACGTGAGAAGTTTGATATTAAGGCAGATGCTTTTGTACAATTCATTTTAAACTTTCAAGATTAAAAATACAATTATTTGTTCTTGTTGCACTTCTACATATTTTAGTACTACTTGGTTCTCCTGTATTGCTGCAAATAGTACAGCATAGCATCGCAGGGAAACATCATAGTTACTAAATGGAGTAAACTGGGAATGGTGTCCTTAGTATTCATCATGATGAATGCATACGTTTGTCATTGTTCATATTCTATGCATGATAATAGAAATAAGACTGGTTAAATGTCTGTATTTCTAAATATACACACAGTTTAGAATAACTGAACTTGTATATGGAAAGCTTTTTAGTAAGAACACAAACATAATTTTATCTGGCAGAGACGCTTTTCAACTTTGCTGCTGACGATCAGATGTTAGAAATGTGTGAGGCTCTGGAGACTTTAAATAAACCTCAATCCCCAGCCAGGATATTGAGCTATTTTTGAAAATAAGTTCTCTGAAACTGTTGTAATATTTTATTTAAAATAAGTAGAAAATATTTAATGAATATTTGTTGATCAAAAAAATACCAACTCTTAATGCTTTTAGCAAATTGAAATTGTCAAAATAAAACTTATAAGAAAAGCACTGCAATGCATCCCTAAAAGGGCAAGGGGAGATGAGAACACTTTTAATATTATTCCTTAAATAATGTACATGCTTTAAACTTGAATTCTGTAATTGCACTTTGTAACTTCTTAAATTATGGGAAAATTATTTTGATGGAACTTCTATTTTCAGCCAAATAAATTTCTATTTTGTACTAGGAGAGACTGAGCTCGAGCAGTCCTGCAAGTTTTCAGCATTAACATTTGGTGAAGCATGGAGAGAAAATCTAACAATAGAGAACACAGTTGAAGATTTTTATTTTGTACAAATATTTGTAAGGAAAAGTGCTCATAATGAAAGCAAAAATTCAGTGCAATTAACTCTGTAACTACAGTCTCAGCACTCACAAATTCAATCTACAGTGCATAAAAATATTCAGAAGAAATTATGTGTGCTAAATATGTCAGGCTTTGTCTCATCGTGACTCTGTAAGGCTAACACTTACATACCATTTACATTGTATTAGGTATTATAAATATCTAGAAATAATCTGAAGTATATAAGAGAATGTGTATGGGTTATGGGCACGTGTTACACCAGGAACATGAGCATCCATGGATTTTGAGATTTGAAGGGAGTCCTGGAATTAATTTCTTATGGATGCTAAGGGTTGACTGCAGGTATAAATCAACTGGGCTTCTTTACAAAGTTCAACATGAAAATATAGAACATTAAAAAGAAAAGAAAATATATTTCCCATTTAGTAGAGTTTCTTTTACTTACCCAAGAACCTGAGTGTAAAACAATTTATGTAAAAACATTGCATTAAGGGAGAGAATAGAGGAGATAGATATGATCAAAGTATGTTATGTTCTTATAAGAGTACAACATAGAAACCCAGTATTTTGTAAAACTAATAAGGCCTTAATAGAAATATATTAATAAAGAAACGAAACAAAACAAAACGTTTTAATCTATACAGGAGTCAGTTGAAAGTCTCAAAAATTTTGAATTTATTTATAAAAGGCAAATTAATATATTAAGATTATACTGAAAGCATTACTTTAGAAAAGGATGACCCGTGAAATGATATGAGAGACACAATACATAAGAACATTGCTCTTTTGCTATTTTTTATTGTTCAGGTATTCTTAAATGATCATGTGTGTGTTCTATTTTTTGACACTTTATTTTCAGAAATAGTTTTTGAGTAAATTGATCTTTTAAGTTCAATGAGTAAAAGTTATTGATCAATAAATCAATCTTTCAAAAATATATATTTAAATAGCTTAATTTTTCTTTCACTCCCAATTTTCCCAATCCGATTAAGTTAAATGGTCACACAAACCATCAGTTTAACACTCAGTTAATTTCCACTAGCAGATTTTCTAAGCAAAATATCTTTGCAAAGATATTTATCAATATTTTAAAAAATAATTCAAATGCAATTCTCACTAGAAGATTATTCTTAAATATTTCAATCCTATTTGCTTTGGACTATATGTTAATATTAAAAAGCAAACATTACTCACATTTTGGTATGTTTCACAATTACAATACAATTACTCAAACAGTAGAATCGCTGTTATTAATCCTGTCTTGTCCATACCCTTTTATGTTCATTTCTATTTTCATTACATATTGTATCATTGTATAATTACTTATATTACATAAAGCAGTGATTCACAAACTTGACGTGAGCACCAGATCTATTCCACTGTTGATTCTGTAAGTGAAGTTTTATTCAAACACAACCATAACCATGTGTTTAGGTATTGCTGGGGTTACTTTCACACTGCAACAACATATTTTTCAGTTGTGATAGGCACCAATAGCCTGTGATTCTAAAATATTAACTTTCTGGATCTTCATAGACACAGTTTGTGAACTCTAATTTAGGGGACAATGGTTTAAAAAGTATCTTAAAGAGAATTAAGTCAGTGGAAACAGTACTTTCCATATGCTAGAACTAGAAGTGTCTGAGGCATGGTGCTAGAGAGCTATCATTTAGCTGTATAGTTTCAGGTACAATTAAAAAGCAAATCCACAGGTCTCCCCTCAATGAGCTTTCTCAATAGTTATATAGGCTGGCTTCACATTACAAAAATGATCATTGCAGCTTGATTTTAAGAAAAATAACTGATGAATATTTGTGATTTATTTCACTGAGGTTAATTTAATATACATACAGATAAACGTACTATATTATTTGATTTGAACATTGAATTTTTATTGGTTTATTGTATTTATGGCATGAGCAAT
>RJWT010028550.1:0-15217 GCA_004365215.1 Cuniculus paca | reverse complement strand
AAAAACCTGTTATACTCAAGCACAGTAGAGCAAAGTTGTGTGAACACAGTGGTAAGTTGTGTTATTTTTCAGAAATACTCTGTTCCTTGCCTTTCTTTCCTTCCACTGGAGGAGCCAATGTTGACATTGGTGTTCATCACATGACCAGCTTTGGCCAACAAAGTGAGTCAGAAGTGACGCTGTGCTTCCTCTCCTTGACTAGTGCCACTGTCGCGAGGACACAGCCTGGCTTGCTGTCTCAGAGAGGAGCCTGGAGCCTACACTGGTTGACCGCCAGCTCACCCACAAAAGGATGAAATGCCCAGCTGAGATTTGCAGAGCCTCCTAGCTCCATTTAGTTAGCCTCCAGTCAACATGTGAACTAAATAAATGTTTATTGTTTTTTGCAAGTACTGAATATTGAGTTTTGTGTTGCGCACCTTAGTAAACGAAGAAAGAAATTCTGCGGGAGTGTGGTTATTTTCCTTTACAAATCTAAGATGTGTCTGAGATTCACACTTTGCTACATCAGGATGCTTACAGGAAAAAAAGTGTCACTGGTCAGAATAGTGATCTCAAAGATTTGGATAACTTGCTCCATATTTAGTAGTTTCTGAAGCAGAAAAATAGACCTCAGTGTTTTGGAAACATTTTCAAAAGAAGTGAAACTTTTTTAGATATGAAGCTATTTGAGTTAGAATTGTAGTCATGTAAACTAATAAATAATAAGAGCTAACACTAATTGATTACCTACCATAACTTTTTGTCACTTTAAATATACCTGATGACCCAACTTATTATTCTTCATAATAAGCTTATGTGCAAGTAGCATCCATGTCACCATTTAAAATACAAGGAAACTGAGACACAAACATTTTAAGTAACTGAAGCAGAGTCAACCAAGCAGCAAGTGGAGAGAAACAAGGCTCAGATTTGGTTGTCTAGCTTCAGAGTTTGTATTCCTAAGCACTATACTATGTGATATAACAAACCAAACTATTTTAAGATCACTTAAGACAAGGCTTTCAAAGATAGGACTCTCAGTACTTTTCTTTACTAATAAGAAAATTAAAATGGATAAAGTTAATTAGTTTTTAGTGTTTCTGTATCGTTTCTTTCCTGAACCCTTTGTAACCTAGCAAATATCCAGTATTTTGGAACCCACTTGCATCTGCATGTGAAATTAGTGAAGACTGATACACCCTCATATTATTAATGTCATTCCTGTGAGCTCTAAAGTTATTAGCATTTCCAGGCAATAAATGATCAGGCATAATTGGGTAATGAAAGTGGAAGGTGAAAAACAAAAAGAAGTATTCTCTTGATTAACAAGAGTACCCTATAGCCATTTGTGCCTCAGCAAGATAGCAAGTGGAAATCCATTCACCAACTTTCCGAGAGAAAGAAGGATTTAGAGAAGGACTTGAAGCTTAGAAAATGTTATCTTCCCTTGCCTTGAAATTCTCTTCATCTCATATGCTCACCAATGTTTATTCTTTAGGAATTTTGTGGAATGAACAGTGGCCGGTATGATGAGCAAAGCCAGAGAGGAACCAGATTGTTTATCATTGTCTTTTTGTTTGTTTGTTTGTTTTTGTTTCTTGTTACCATCTGAAGCACTGAGTTCTTTGATTTTTATAAATGTCTGCACTGCTGAAATGTATTATGCAGATTATTTATTGAGGCTGCTACCAAATAATTTGAATAGTTATTAAAACCTCTGGAGCTACTTAACAGCATAGATAAAGCCTGGTTTGCCTAATGTATTTTTTCTTCCAATTTGTGCTTAATTAATCTTCATGTGGTTTCTGAGGTAGAGCTGTATCAACCCTGTGATAGGACAGCGGCACAAAGGCAGATACACAGATGAAGAACTCATGATCACCTAGTGCACAGAAAGCTACACTGGCCCCTACTTTGGACAGTTTTTTTAGAAAACTGGATCACAAAGAGGAAGGACTGTTTTTCACTTATGATTTACAAAATCCGATTTACATACATCTCCAGAATTTTACTGAATGTACTCCCTCACCATCTTGGTTACTTTTCTCTTGTTGTTGAGACAAAATACCTGACGCCAAAAGTGAAGTAAGGAGAGGTTTATTTCTTACAGTTTTGGGGGTTTCAGTCCATATTCAGCTGGTTCCAAGGCAGGGTGGTGTGGCTGAGGGGCAGCCACTTATGGTGGCTGCAAGTGGTAAGAGCAAAAAGAGCCAAAGAGGGAAAATCATGTCTCCTTTCCGACCAAACTCACATTTTAAATCATCCTGCTGGGCTCTTTGCTCTTGATTTCCAATGTAAATCTGGCTAAAAGCTGCCAACAATAGCCATGCCACCACCTCAACATTCGACTGCCTTGAAATTTCTTTTGCCAGATGAATCAGGTCACTGTTCTTAATCTCACTTTTAGGCAAAGTCTCTGGACATGAGCAGAATGCAGAAAAACTTTCTGCCAAACCATAGCATACATCATGTGGAGTCCAACACCCAATGCAGTCCTTCTTGCCAGCAGAAACCTCCTGAGCCTGGTCTTTACCAGCAGGCTTTCTATCAACCTTCTGGTCTCCTGAGCTCTGACCAGAATCTCCCATGCAGAACAGCCTAAGCTGTTCCAGCTCTACTCTTTCAGGCAGTATCTCCAAACCTTTCCAAACTCTTCCCACAAGCCATTCCCAAAGGCTCATGAACCACATGGTCAGGAACAGTCACAGCAAGGACCCCACTCCTGTAGTACCAAATTCTGTCTTGGTTACTTTTCTTTGGTTGCTGAGACAAAATACCTGACACACAAAATTAAGGAAGGGAAGGTTTATTTCTTACAGTTTGGAGGTTTCAGTCCATATCCAGTTGGCTCCAAAGCAGGGTGACATGGATGAGGGGGCAGCTGTTCATGGCAGCTCACAAGCAGCAAGAGCAAAACAGAGCAGACGAGTGGCAAAAGAGACCCCCAAAAACATGCCTTCTTCCCTCCCTTATATATAGTATGTAGGTTCTGCCCCTGGATGGGTGCAGCACTCACACTGATAATCCCAGTGCTAATCCCAGCACTAAACCCAGTACTAGGCAATGAATCAATCACAAATGCTATATTCAGCTGCTCCCGTGACTACATGAGGTTTGTGGGGGGGGCACCTATATAAAACCAATAACATTCACTTTCCATTTTGTGAAACTGCAAAAGCTTCAAAAAGGCAAATCTCGTGATCATTTTGACCTGAGTGGAGACTTGATTAGAGATGCCACATGGAGGCCAATTTTTTTAAGAGTTTTCCCCAGTCCCTAGACTGTTATAAGAGGGTTATTTGGATAAGGTTTGGCAAAGCATCTAGTAGATTAACTGAATGAAATTTCTGGAGCCTTGCCATTAGGAGGTATTCATTATGTTCTTTGTTCTACCGCATTATAAAATGGGCTATTGAAATTGGTTTATTGGTATGTCAGGTCATACATATATTTCCTTTTTTATTCTTTACATCTGAACCCTTAATTTTGTTGAAAGCAACCTCTTCAGTTTGAGTGGATGGCAAAGCATTCCTTTGAGGTGCAGGAAACAGATAATAAAATCTGTGTTACTAATTTTCTTCAGTAGTTTCAAGGATTTTTTTTTTCCTGTTCTGTGTGTGTTTTTAAGACCTTGTTCATAGTTCCTCTTTCTCTTCTTGTTTGAATAGAAAACAATTCTCTTTAATACCACCTGAGTTTTAAAAAATATGTTATTGAGCTGCCCAGTTCAGGAATGCAGTTGCCTATTTTACTGAATGGAGGTATTTATGACTCGATGGTAAAAGAATTCCATTCAAGACATTTCCGCCTGTTTGTCTCTTGGATCAGTTGCTGCTCACATAAATCTGGAAAGAAGCCAAAAATATGTAACTGAATTAAGAATTTTGAGGTTCCCACTGGGAATATCTATAAGTTCTGCATAAACTACACATGATAAATGTAAAGATTATGTACTGCAAACACATACTAATAAAAATACATAACAAAAAATAACCTTCAAGAAAGAATTTAAAATATATGATATGCTTGCAAGAAGAAGCAACTATAGGGCAACTATTCTTAGCCTTGGTTTAGAAATCTTAATATTGAAAGTTTGAATTAATTATGCAGTTATACGTAACACTACTTCCAAAACCTATGTACGTTGCCTAAGTGGGATTTTATTTTTATTTTACTAAAGTTTTTTTTTTTTGCTTAATAAAGCAACTATTCGTTTCTGAAGCCACTATATTATACTTCAGCCCACCAAAATTTATGATATAACAGTTATTTATCTTTATCATTGGTAAAGAATTATGCTCTTTATATAGCTGCATAAGTCAGTGAAAACAGTGAAGGACAACTTGCAAGATGGAGACTTATTTTCCCCTAGAGATTTTTTGATACACACACTTTTCTTGTCATTTTTGGCATATGAACTGAAAATTGTGTTGGAAGAGGTAAGGGATACTGTAGTATTATCTGGTCTTTACATTGATCTATCTATCTATCTATCTATCTATCTATCTATCTATCATCTATCTATCTATCATCTATCTATCTATCTGAGACAGGGTCTTGTTTTGTAATTCAGGCTGAACTCGAACTCACAGTGATCCTCCTGTGTCAGCCTCCTGAGTCCTGGGATTATAGGCATGCACTACCACACCCAACTTTCACTGTTCTTTAATGAGTAGTAAAATTTAAATGTAAAGCTCCCTCTTAAAGAAATACAGTCCAAAAGTTTGACTAACACTACGTTTTCATTAATCTCTCTCTCTCTCTCTCTCTCTGCAGAGAATTAGATCAAGTTCAGAGAAACAAGGAAATATATTTATTTTCATGTGGACATTTTCTTGAAAGTTCTAAAATAATTGCAGTGTTAGTTTATGCTTTGTGTGCACATCCATTGACAACTTCTAGAGGCTGGAAGTGTCCAAATTTGCAAAGTGGGAAAACAGAGAAAAAAAGTTGGTATACACACATAATAAATATCTGTTTATACCTAATAATTACACATAATTAATAATACCTATTGGCAATGAAGAATGAACACTTAAGTGTTTTTTATCTTTTATGTTGGCAGCAAATTTGTTCATTATATAAAAATAAGGTTACACTTTTACTTGATTCATTTTTAATCCTAAATTATTATGAGTCCACATGGTTTCTGCCAGAAACTAACCTGACTCCTAGTATCCTCCCAGCAATTTCATGCTTGCTCTAGCAGTCCCTCGGTTTCCTGCGCTCTTCCTTTTTCATCTCCTGCCGCCCCAGTCTTGACCATCACTGCACCTCCCCCTGGGGGAACCACATCTGCAGCCCACAGAATCACACCTGGCTGCTCTTCCACTCACCCAGGCAACTGGATCTCAGCTGTGTGCAGTTGATGGAGGTAGAGACTAGACTCTCCCTTATGCCATGCTAATCTTTCTGTTGTAACAGAGACGTGAACTACCACCAGAGAGAGGAAAAGGCAGGGTGTTCCCTCATCCCAAGCCTGACTCCACTTGAACCCTTTCAGGGACGTTGGATCCCTGCATGTTTGGCCCCAAGTGCTTCTGAACTAGAGAGCAGCAGGTGCTCATCCTTACCCACACTGCCATGCAGAAGACTTGCCTCATTTCTTTATCAAGATTGGCAGATACTCCCCTGAATAAATGATAAAACCCTCTGCCATTCCCTTTCAGAAAAATGCTCACGTGTCCAAGTTAAACACAAAGTAGGGTGAATAATCATACAAAGGGTGGATATTTTAAACTTTCATGGTAGAACACTCTGATTTTTGAAAATACAATTGAAAGAACTATTTCATGAGACTAAATAAATTCAAGATTAAATTTTACTAGAAACACAAGGATGTACAAAGTATATATGTGGAAAACTTTAATAAAATTTCATTGATCTTTACTATGGTAAAATAGGGTCTTGGAGACAAACTCTTTATTTAGCAATAATTACCATTCAGTTATAGTTTACTCTTTGCAAACAATTTTTACCTCTCATGTGATGGGACCATCTCGAACACTCAGTGATTCATACATTGCAGAGGAGCCTAAGGCTCAGAGCCCTCAGGGAGGCTGTGGGGATCACGGCCAGGGAATGGCATGGCTGGCATCCAAAGGCAGTTTGCTGTGCTTCCCCTCTTCCTGCTTCTTGTCAATTAGAATGAAGAGTGATCCTCAGTAACAATAAGAAAAGCATAGATATGGTGATGAAATATTTGAAGTATGCTTCTTTGGTTTTGATTCATTCTCCTCTGGACCCCAGGCCAAATGAAAGTTAGTCATAGCAATAGATGCATATCTCCTGGTCATTAAGCTGTGAACTATGTAGCAGACCAAACCCTGGTCCCTAATGACTTCTTAAGCATCTTTTATGATCAAGAACTCTTGCTTCTATGGAAATTGTACACAAAGACAAAAGGCAGGATTCCTATTCTTGAGAAATTTTCTGCCAGTGTGCAAAAGGAACATGAATATTATGACAATGGAAATAGCATACTGCAAAAGTCAGGTATCACTGTTAGTGCTAGTTCAGAGGAGAGAACTTTCCAGGGTGCGCTGTGCAGAGAAAACTGTCTTGCTATCGCGTTAGTTTTGAGATTTGCCTTAGGCTTCTGTAAAACTCCTTCTCTCAATTTTCCTATAGGGCTGCACATCCTTCTCTGGGGTTCACACAGCACTTGTGGTGTTTACTATGTATTATTTGGAGGCATTCTCCTTATATGCCTTTGTTTGCTTTTCAGATATAATCTCTGGGAGACTAAGCATTAAGTTTTAGCCATCTGGTTAACTCCAGTTGTTAGAAGTAACCATAACCTGCTAAGATGTTTTCAAGCACAAAATGTAATTCCAAACTAGTAGCAGTATCAACAGTGTTTAGAGTAAACCTTTATCTGTTGGGATATCAATCCTTGAGGAATTTAAAGCCTTGTTTAGAAAAGGAGACAGATTATATAAACCAAGTGATATTTAAGAATCCATTGAAACATATACAATGTGTTAGAATCTCAATTTATAAATTCATGTGTCTAAATATACCTATTTTTTTAAAAAATCAGATTAACCTTGATTCCAAGCCTCTAAACTATGGGGTAAGAAGAAAATCCTTCTCAGGCATTTTTAAGACTCTTCTTGCAACAGGAATGTATCACAACTCCAGGACTTCAAGCATCCAAGCATCAGAACTCTTTCCCTAGTCCCAAGCTGTCAGTCTTTACTGTTGACCTTTGAGAATCCACTGTCCTTCAAGGCCAGGAATCAGAAGCAGTGACACAGCCTGCATTCCTGTATTCCACTGTCCCATCCTCCTCCTTTCTTTCTTTTGAAAATTTATTTTTTTAATTTTTTGTGCTGTTTTTTCTTTTTTTTAAATTTCATTGTGTTTTCAGTGGAGAAATACATCATCTGTTTACAAACTACCTCTTGAAAAATACAAGGAGTACGAATACTTTAAAACAAAGCAAACTCCAGTCATGAGACACTACATACGTCATGAAAAAAAAATTCAGTTTATTAAACATTTCATGTAACTGCATCCAAGTTTTGCCAAACTGCAAACTTGGGCTTTCTCTGTGTAGTGACTTTTTAATTCTAGTTTCATAATTTGGAAATCAGACTGTTGTTTCCACATGATGTATTTTTTTTTAAAGAGACAAAAAAAAAAGAAAAAGAAAAAGAAAAAAAAGCCCAAAAAACAAGAGACATGCAAACAACCACAAGAACAACAAAAAACCCAAAAGTATAACAATATACGCTTTCAAAACAAGATGATAGGACTTTAACAATGGTTGTAATATTCCCTACTGTTATCGTCAAGGGTTGCTTAGATTACCAGATATAGACATGCAAATTGATCTAATCATATGAGTATTAACTGCTCTTTTCCATGAACTAATAGAATTGGTAGTATAATCATCTTAGCTATTCTATGTATATATATAAACAAATTTATATCTTTTTCCTTTTCCCTTCCTTTTCTCCTTTTCCCTTCCTTTTTTCCCTATTCTAGTTATTTTTCCCCTTTGGGCAGTTTTTTTTCCCTTTCTCAATATCTATTATAGATTTTGAATCTTATTTACTCTTTAAGTTTCTTACACTAGGGAGACAATGCAGTATTTACACAAGTGAGTCCGATTTATTTCACTTATCCATCCTCCTCCTTTCATTCTCTCTCTTTGATTTTTCCTCCTTTTGCTTCTTGTCCTTTACCCGAGACTCTTTAATACAACAAGGTGGCTTTCACACCAGGGCCATCAGTGTCTACAACTTTAGGCTCTTTCTACTTTCTTCCTTTCCAAATCTCTTAGGAGAGGGATGAAAAAGCCAGGCTACAGGGTTTAAATGAAAGGGTTGGGGAAAGAACAAGGAGCAGAATACCACAGATAGATCAAGTTGTCCTGCCTTCTGTGCACTGAATATTAAGGGAAGGCTGCCTTTCAGGGCGGATGTCTGGCCCCTACCAATGAGTACCACATGGACCTCAGCCCTACATCTCCAGTTGCCTACTGAACAACACATCTGCTCTTGTTTGCACTTGATTATCCTTTTAGTTAGACTTAACTGAAACTGATCCCTTATTTGTCCCCTCCCCATCAGGCTTAGTCCCCGAATTCATGTCTTGGTTGGGAACACTGATGCTTTGTGCTCTCCTTTTTCAGGTGTTGTGGTCTCTTCCCCTTTTACCAATGTATCCACCTCAGTTTCTTTGACTGTCATTAAGTCTGGTCTTGCTTTTTTCTCTTGCCATCCCTTTTGTGTATCTCTTCACCACTACTTGTGTCCTATGTTCCATGCTTTCTTGCAAACCCTTTCCCATCTGCAGAGCAGCACAGTGTGCTACTACTGCCTTGTGACCGAACCCGTTGTTCCTGCCTATGTGCTCTGTTAGTCTATCTATTCACTGCATTCATTTCTTCTTCACCTATCTTGATGTCATGCTTTAATTTCAAACATAAATTTTTTGGCCACAAAGAGTAGAGGATGTTTTACAAATCATTATTTTCTTTGAATGTAGAAGAATGAAAGTTAGTGACAAGTGTAAAAGCAAAAAGGCAGGTTCAGTATTGACAAACTTCCCCAATTTTCTTTCCTTTATATGCTCTGTAAATAATGCTCTCCTCATTTACGGTCCCAACACAGTATCTTCAATAAATGCTGTATCTAGCTAGCAAATACAACATTTTTCTGTTCCTGTGTCTTCCATCACCTTAGTCCACCACAGCATCTGCAGTCTGCTCCAATATTTTCATACAGCATGTGCCTTTAATGGACTCATACATGTTGGCTTTCTGACCACGTACCTGCTCACCCCCTTCCTGCTACTCAACTTTGACAGATATTGCTCTTTCTGGGAGCACATCAGCTGCCCTCTGTTTATTCAGTTTTCATTTTTCCTACAGGGTCCATTCCTGTTCCTTCCTGACTAGCATACCTTCCTTGACCTCTCTCCGGTGTTTTAGAACATACAAGTTATAAACTCAAATTAATGCTCAATTGGCATGTGGAGTTGGAGAATACTGTTTTGGGTGTACTTTGCATCTAATTTGCATACTTTCTCCTCAGTTTAGGGACAAGCACAGGTCCTGGTTTATACTTTGCCTCCTTCCTCTTCAATTTGATGGTGTATATCTCATCATGAGCTGTTTACAAAGCCCAGCCCTGCTTTGGACACACGATGGACATTTCATGCGCAGGTAGTACACGGATTTGGTAGGATTAGTTGTGAAAGGCTTGTCTCCTTTGAGAACGTGGTAACAATAACTTTTACTACCAGCTGACTCTATTTCAAGCCCTGCAGTAGATGCTTGCTATACTGCATTTAATTTCATCTAATGGAGAATACATGTTCTGGACTACAACGTATGGATCAATCTTCACACAACATGGGGTGTTTCTTTTGATAATTTTACTTCTTAGGCCCTGTTATAGTGATGATTTGTAATTATTGCTGGAGGGCAGGCACTTTAATGTACAGGAATTTAACAACATTCTCATACAAAGGGAAAAAGAAGAAAGGAAGTCAGTTGTCAAAACATTTATGAGTGGTTACTTTGTGTCCAATCGGTGAAGTACCCCCACGAAGAATACTTAATGTCTCGTGATAACTGGGACTTGTCACAGGCTTTTAAAGCACTCCGTCTCCTTTGAAGTCTATCTCTTTTCTTCAGTCCTTTCCTGATGTATACAAAAAACTCAAACTCTTGAGATCCTTTTTGTGTATCTGCTGATTTAATGGAAGTTAAGCTCCATCTGGTGGTAGAATTTGCTTTTTTTTTTTTTTTTTTTTTTTCAGTGTATGCATTGGCTGAGAAATGAAGTCTGTTTATATCTACACATATGGCTACATGTATGTATCACACAAGTGTATGTTTTTCAGCTTTTCCTATGTTACACATGTTATAAAATATGCTTGCTCTTTATTTTGACATTTAAAACACAGAATTTGAAATTTACTTCAAATGTTTCATAATAATATTCAGGCTCTCGGTGTTGACCAGACTGATCTTACTATGAAAATCATAAACCAAATATTTCCTCTTACCTATGCCTCCTATCAAGATTGTTTTTGAAAGAATTTCACTAATGCTAATAAAGGAAGTTTATTTAAATGCTTTTATGATTAATGTAAAATAAACAAGAAAATTCATAAACACTTGAAAATATTGTCATATTGTCAATATATAGATATGTCCTTTCTCTTTGAAAAACACGAGTGTTATTACATATAGTTCTAATGCTGAATAACCTAATTTTGTAGCTTTCAGGTTTGAAAAGTCTTTCATAGTCTTGAAAAGTAGCCAGAGTTTACACACAGGAAACCCTTTAGCTGGATTTTGTCCATAGGTAGATTTTGTCCTCTCTCCACTCAAAATATGAAATAATTACCTAGGTATAAAAACTAGAAAATTTCATTACAAAAATGCAGCTATTCAGCAAGGAAAAGACTTTTGCTTGCAAGGTAAGTGATCTCAACCTGAGAATAAGCTACTCTTTTTAGAAGGCACACACTTATGTTCCAGAGGCACCACCACACCTCAATGAAACATATTGTCTTCTTCATTCTTTATTGAATGGTTTCTGTGTCCATTTGCATTTATGACCACTGCAGTCCTTTTGTGATTGATTTGCATGAAGGAAGCACCGCAAACACATGAAATAAAACCGCTTTCTCTACCATTTTGCACTGTGCAGCAGTGGTACAATAGGGTTACTTCAAATGGTATTTAAAAGAACAGAAGACCTTTCCTAACTATGGAGCATACAAATTTTAAAGGTTTGGTTCCCTCTAAAATACAAACCCAAACCGGAAAACGCATCACCCTATATTATTTTCACTTTGAGATCATTTTAGTTGTTTTAGGCATTAGATCCAACCACTTGTTTTACATAGATGATGGGCTTTCGACAGAGTGAGTTTACACAGCTCCTCAGCTGAAAAGCTAAAGCTACAATCCTAAAAGTCATTTCCATCCCTACACAGCAGGGAGAGAAGTCATAGTTAAAGAACTGTACATCTATGGTGTGGCGGGGATGCGGACTTTGGAAAGCAATAAACACGATAAAAAGCTTCATAAATCGGGACAAGGCATGAAAAGATAGTTTTCCATCCCTAGAATTTCCAAAGTCTCTACATAGATTATGAAGATTAAAATGACCTGTGGGTATATTCCTGAAAGATCGTGGTTGGTTTTGCCCACAGTTTAGTGTATATGAAAGGTTCCAGTCAGTGGTGGTAGAGACACAGGATGGTCTGAGTCAGGTAGATGGATTTTTGAGATAAAGTTGAGAGGAAGAGTTTTAGAATGAAGGATGGTTGCTCAGGAGTGGGGAGTTAACAGCTAAATCTGAGAGTTTAGATATCAGAATGTTGAGCCTTTCTAAATAAAAATGATTTAAGTGTACATCAAGAATTTTATATAAATAAATTGCATGAATGTTTTCTCCAACCTGAAAATGCTTTTCCTAAAGCACAGAGGTAATGTGAATCACTACTCCGTTAGGTTTATTATAAACAAAGCACTTAGCAGAAAAGAGCTTACATTTTTGTAGCCCTTTTGGGCCCTCTCAGATGACTTTTTTCAGAATGGAGAGTATATTTTTAAATTATGATCACCATGATCACACCATTGCTAGATATTTTTTGAGCTACATGATGTTGTGAGATTTTATTTCTATTGCTTTTGAGCAACCAAACTACCCAATCACTATTTCCAAGAAATGGTGGCACTGTAAGACCCTTCCATATTTTAGAAAATATTGCTCAGGAGCCCACTGAATGTCAGGTAAGTGTGGGCAGAAACTGCAGTTGCACATATTCAAAGCAGGTGGAAGGCAGTCACACCCCAAGGCCCAGATGTTCACGCAAATGGAACTCTTGGGAGACTAGCATGAGACTATGCCAGGTTTGAAAGGAGAGGCCTGGGGATGCCAACTGCAATTGCTTATAAACGATAATAATAACATCAGTTACATATGCCAGTAAACTGTGACACTCCAAAGTGGATATTTAAACAAAACGTTCCTAAAGAAAAATGTAGTTTGTTTTCATTATCAACCCATGAGCTAAAACTCATCTCTGAAACTCCACCCAGTTCTCATGGTTCTTTTTCCCTTGCCTAAAATATTTATTGTGTTAAAGAATCTAGGTGACAATACAAACTATCATAAAGTTTCTCACATTTAGTTTTTTTTTTTCCTAGTGTTTTTTGCTGGAAGCACAGCAAACTCTAATCTCACTACTTATCTTAGTTTTCACACCATTAAATGTTATGTATACAGTAGTTGCTCAATATTGGCTGAAGGAACCAAAAGGGGTCTTGTGTTTGCAGTTTGTTTTCAGTTTAAGGAAGGCGTGGCTCCAAGGCTGCTGTTTTGTCAGCTGGTCTCAGTTTTCCCTGAGCATCTCTGACTATAATTTCCCCAAGCTCAAGATGGTTCTAGAATTTAATGATAAATATTTTTCAATGTGACCTCTAACTGTTAATCAGTGATATAATGTAATGCTCATTTAATTAAACCAAATTCTTTTCCCACACAGAAGGAAAATATAATTGAGGAATTATATATTTATCTTCAAATGTCAACTTTTAAGGAATTCATAAAGGTTTGTGCATGATTTCCCCCCTAGTGGTTGATATTTCAGACCTACCTCCATACAATCTTACCTCTTCCCTACTTGTGGAAAATGTCTAAGTCTTTGGTGCAAAGATTGATTCTTACTCTTCAGTGTTTACACAGAATATCATCTAGGGATTTGTTAATATATTACTTATTGGACAATGCTACTAGAGATTCAGATCAAGCAGGCCTTGAGTTGTATGTGTGTAAATATTGCATGTGAAACTTGCAGGTGAAATTCAAGGCCATACTTTGATAAAGGTTGCCTCAGATTGCTTGATGTGCTTATATTGGTTTTTTTTTTTAAGTGCTGGGGATCAAACTCACAACCTCATGCTTGCCAGGCAGGCGCTTATGCCACTGAGCTAAATCCCCGGCCTATATTGTCTTTTCATGGTATAAACATCATGCATGGCCCAAACAAATCTACCATCTAGTTACACAATATTTTCCTGCCTCACACCTGTCTTCTTCACTGTAGTAACTCTGTGATGATTGTACAAAGAAAGTCACACTTGCGAAGAGACCTAAGGCAAATAAAATTATAGAAAAGGTCCTTAATTCTCCTCTGAAGGTGTAGCTTTTTTCCATCCTACACCGATTGTGCCCAGTCTGCCCAAGTTAACCCATCACTCTCCTGTTCTAAGTTTCATTGAGTACGCATCATTTCTAACTCTCTCTTCCCACCAGGCACTTCTTTCATCAGCAGATACTCCAAAATGCAAATCAGTCAATCATGCAGTATAAATGAGAATTAGTTAATGGGGATGAGTATGAGCATTCAGACTGGGGGTTTATCTTCAGCAGTAAGCATGGTTTTTAGCATCTGCTCAAATTTCCCTTGCAAGTGGGAAAATGATCTGACTTCTTTGAGCACTAGATTGTAGTTAACATTGAATACTTAGCCTTAAATTCTAGAACCACCTTGTGCTTGGGGAAATAATAATCCAAGAAGCTCTGGATAAACAGACCAGCTGAGGAAGTAGATGAGCATGTTGGTCAAGGAGCCTATAACATACTTGTGCGTATTAATTTCAATATGAACCATTTTTCAACTTTATTGATGAGAAATTGACAGGGAGATTGTGTATATTCGATATGCACAATCAGGTGTTTAAATATATGTAAACATTGTGAAATGATTACTCTAATCAAACTACTTAGCAAACTGTCACTCACATAATTGCCTGTTATTGCTATGATAAGAATGTTAAAGTCTCAGCAAGTTGGAGGTACACAATACATTTTTAATTAGCTATAGACATGGTGCTTCACACTGTTTCCAGAATTTATTCATCTTAAAACTGTAAGTATCTACCCTTCCATGAACATCTACGTATCCCTTGCTCCTCTTTCCCCAGCAACTACTGGAAACCACCTTTCGATTCTTTCTAGAATAGTTTTTAGATTCTATGTTTAAGTGGATCATGCAGTACTAGCTTTCTATGCCTGGTCTATTTCACTTAACACTATGTCCCCATGATATATCCACACTGTTGTGCCCAGCAGAACTTCCTTTCTACAGATGAATAGTTTTTCAGTGAATGTATACTCACATCTTATTTTCATGTTTTTCTTTGCCTACTCATCCGTCCACAGAGACTCCTTTCCTTATGTGGGCTGCCATAAATAAAGCAGCAGTGCATAAGTTTCTGAGATAATGGACATTATGGCAGTGCATAAGTTTCTGAGATAATGGACATTAATTTTTCTGATAAATACCAAAAAATGGAATTGATGGATCACATGGTAATTTTACTTTTTAATTTTTTTGAGAGCACTCAAGTATCTTAGCCCATTTTGTGTTACTATGGCATAGACTGAGTAATATGTTTTTCAAAAAATTATCTCTCCCCATTCTGCAGAGTGGGAATCCCAAGATCAAGGCCCTGTCATGAGCTAAGAGGCTTTTTCCTGCATCATCGCACTGTGAAGGACACAGAGAGGCAAGAGAGTGGACTCACAACTCCAAACCCTTTGTAATCAGCAGGAATCCATGCGGAGGGAGCCCTCACGACCTAAAGGACTCCTATTTGACCCAGTCCTAAAACTTATACTGGGGGTTAAGTTTTCAACTCATGCTTTCTGAGCTACACAGTTAAACTACAGCACTGCAACATGAACACTTTTTAGTA
>RJWT010028549.1:0-15178 GCA_004365215.1 Cuniculus paca | reverse complement strand
TGTATGAAGCTGTGAATGTGAAGCCAGAGATGCAGTGGAGACCCCAGAAGTTTGGAAAAGCCAGGAATGTGGATCATCTAAGGAAACCTGCAATGAGGGAGCAAAGCCAGCCCAAGAGAAAAGCCATGGGAGCTAAACCCCTGGAAGAGCCATGGGGGTGGAGCCACACGAGCCCTTTGGAGCTCACAATTTGTCACAGATGGCTTCAGATGCTGGACATATAGCTACAGGACTTAACATTTGCCCTGATGGATTTTGGACTTGCTTTGGTTCCAATGCTTTGTATTCCTGTTTGTACCTTTTGGAATGGTAATGTCTATCTTGTGCCATTGCATGTTGGAAGTGTTTAACTCTGTTTTCATTTGTACAGGGGCTTGCAGCTACATTTTGCCTTACATCTGGAAGAGACTTGGGACTTGGACTTTTCAGAAATGCTGAAACTGTTAGGACTTTGGCAACTCTTGCAGATGGACTAAGTGCCTTTTTCATAAAGGGATGCACATGAGTCTTTGGGGGTCCAAGGATAAAATGTTGTGTTTCTAATGTAATATAATGCTGATCGACTTACTGCTGGTTCTTAAGGATTGTTAAGCTGTGTTATAATGTTCAAGTTGCAAAATGTTAAGAATAAGCCTGCCTTTGTAGCTGGAGACTGGTTTAAAGAAATATGCCTGGTTGCCAAGTTGACAAGGGGTGGATTATTGTGATTGATACATTGTGTCAACTTGAGAATTTAGTACTTTAACTGAGAGACTCAGCAGGGAGCCAGGGTTTTTACTTTGTAAATATCCTCATCCTTGCAAAGGAGGGAGGTGGGGTGGCCTGTGTACAATATAAGGAGAAGAGGCTTGTTTTCCTTTTAGCTCTGGTTGCTGCCTTGAAGTGTTGCCCCTGTGTCATGCCACCCTGCCTTGGAGCCAACTGATTATGGACTGAAATCTCCAGAAACTGTAAACTAAATAAACCTGTCTTTGCTTTACTTTGGGTGTCAGATGTTTTGTCCCAGCAACGAGAGAGAAATAACCAAGACAGTACCCCTGTAAAGACTATCTCTAAACAAGGTAACATTCTGAGAAACTGAAAGGTAGGACTTAAGAATATCTTTTGGGTGGAGGGCAATTCAACCCATGGCAGCAACCCCAACGTAGGAAAGATAAAGATAATGTTCAAAAGCTCAGGATGACAAATCCCATGAGTTGTGATGCTCATGATTTACATCACTCTGAGGTTCCAGGGTAAAGCTACACATACCTGTAACACCAGCCCTCTGGGAGACTGAGACAGGAGGATCACAAGTTTGAACCTATTAGTGACTTAGAGAAACCTTGTCTCTAAATAAAAATAGTTGCTGGAGATGTAGTTCAGTGTGAAGGCCCTGGGTTCAATTCCCAGTACTGGGGGAAAAGTCATTATTCTATAAAGAGCAACACATAGACAATTGTACTTTGGAAAACTACAAATGGTGATTTTTATTGGAACTGGCAAGCGTTATAACCCAAGTGAGCATCATAACCCAAATTACAATAAATGTGCTACATTTGTAGACTATCTCATACTGTTAAAAATAAACAGGCACAATACATTTTTAGAGTTTATTCAAGCAAACAACTATGAGGATCAGGCTACTCCAAACCAGAAGTGGTTCAACAGCGCCACCTTGGGGACCCCAAGAGTTGAGGGGAGGCCTTTACAGGCACAGAAGTACCATAAAGACAGTATGATTCGTAACAGCAGACTGCAGCTGCCTTACTTGGTCTCTCTGGCTGGAAACCCCAGTTTATATGGGAGTTTAAGTTCACTGGCTGCTCCTGACTGGTTGAACTTAATTTCTCTTTTTCTTTAATATATGCATTTACAATAAATACCTCAAGTTAAGTCTTCTTTATGTTTGCAAAACAACCAAAGTTGAGGTCATTTAGGAGAATATTCTGGCACCTGCTCTCCACTGTCATTCACTTTAACACTATCATCAGAGAGAAGCCAACCCCCCAAATATCCAGATATTTTTGCTTAAAAGTTTCAACAGAGAGTGATTATTGTCCTGCTGCAAAATTTATCGTAGTGCTCTTTTCTACAGTTAAGCACAGAGGACTTGTACGTGTTGGATGGTCCCAACGTCAGGTTCACAGCCTTCTCAGGAGCACATTACAGAAGAAAGCCATCCTGCCTCTGCTCTTGGCCATCAGCAAAGGGCCAGCCATTCTTCCCAGTTTCAGCCAGAGTGCTCAGGGCCCTGCAGGCACTGTTTCAGCTCCTGCCACGGCTTCTCAATAAATAGCGTCAGGGCCAGCCCGGAGACCAAGGTCAGCACACAGTGTCCAGAGAAAAGATAGAACTGCAGGGAAAGAGGGCACAGGGCACAGTTTTACTCCACGATCCTCGTGTGCTCGGATCTTAGCACACACCATGCTGGCTGTGTAAAATGGATCTGTAGAATAAACAGTCCCACGAAGCAAAAATAAAATAAAGATGTGATCCTGCACTGAAACCCTCCCTTCTTGTCCCTCAAATAAAATAGAGAACAATGGGGCTCTTTAGAAAAAAGCAAAACAAAATGAGCCTCTATCAAAGCCAGTAGTTTGCTCTGCTGCTAAGAAGAGAACAAATTATGGCATTATCCTAGAACTCGGGGCTGGGCACTCACTCACCATGTTGGTGTCTGTGTAGTGAATGAGCGTCTCCTGAAGTCCATTGTAGAGGATGATCAGCATCGGATGCACCAGGTAGCAGGCGTAACTGATGCTGGACAAGAAACTCCAGAGATCACAAGAAAGCATCTGGTTCACCAGACCTGGGGCAAGGAATGGGCACTGATTCACCAAACCACAAACCCCTCTCTGGGCTGCTGAAGACCCGACATCCTGGAGTCTCCTAGTCTCCCTGCTGCCTTTACCCATCATAATTTCCTGCAAAGAAGCGAGTTTTTTCCACATTTATTGCTAAATCCCCAGCATCTAAAACATTTCCTGTCACAAAACAAATATACAAAAATGGTTCATATAATTAAGTGAATAGCAAAGATGAACTCATAGACAAAAGAAGCATTTGCCCAAATGAAGTCCAAATAAGATGAACCAAGGTGTAACTGGAACACAACAAAATAAAGGAAAATTAAGCCAGCATAGAGTGAGTGCTCGGATAGGTCAAACACACAGTAATGCGCCCTAAATCCAACAATACTTTATGTTTGTGGTGAGCTTTGATCAACTCCTGCAAACTCTCCATCCCATTAGGTGCAGATCTCACTGGTTTTATACTTTTATGGTCACTTTAAAAATTGTTTTGGATTTGCTGTTGTCTTGTTTTGAAGTCCTGTGTTGTGTTCACTGTTTTGTTTCAATTGGCTCTATTCTGTTTTGTTTGGTTTGGTCTTATTCTCTTCAAAATTTTTTTTAAAAATTTGTTTTGGTTGGTTGGGGGTTTAGCTCAGCAGTACAAGTGCCTGCCAGGCAAGCACAAGGTCATGAGTTCAATCGCTGGTATCAAAAAAATTTTTGTTTTAACTTTAAAAGTGTGTGTTATAAACGTAAAATCTGTATCTAGCTTTCTATTTCTACATGTTTAGATAAAATTAGAATTAAAATAATTTAGGCCAAACTTAAGGGTTGCTGAAAGTGACATGTCCTTTAAGGATTTTAACCAAAAGAGTAGCAGGGTTGGAAGATGACTGGCAACTCAAGAAGACAAACTTGAGTTTGACAAAACCTGCATGGTCCTTGTTCTACTAATCCAAGATGGTTGAAATAATTATTTGACCTATCAAGGTCTTTTCTAGTCCTCAAATAAAACTTTCTTCGAATGTTACTTTTTTTAAAAAGATTGAAAGGAGATTTTTCTAAAAATTTATTTAAACACTCACCTCTTCCATTCACTTACTACTCATCGGTTTTGATATCTTGTAGAAAATACTGGAGATACAAATCAAGCATCAGTTGCATCCATAATTGGGGGCTGGTTAGTGACAGCATGCTTTTGACATATTACTCAAGAATAAGCAAAAGGGCTCGTTTGTCACTTAGGTGGAAGTAGACGTCACCCTTACTCAGATTAATGACTGAGAGAATTTATTAGGTCCTTTGTAATGATAACGCTAAAATTTGTTTAATTATAGCACCCAAAGTCATTCCTCTCTCATCGTTTACTTTAACCAGTAATTCTTAATAGCAGCAGGACTTCTCCCACCAGACAGGAACACTGCGATGTGTGCCACAGCACCATAACCTGCCTCAGAAGGGCCTGTTCTGAGGCCCTGTCCAGGAGTGTTGTTCTAGGGTGGGGAGCAGTAGGGGGCTGTGGTTGCAGAACCTGAAGCTTCCACAAACACAGACACGGCATGCAGAGAGAACGCAGCCCACTTCCTGGTCAGCATCATTTCAGCATCAAATTTTAAATTGGAATATTAAGGAACAAATCTTTCATCTTTATATTAAATTATTCAAAAATTCAAGAATGATTTAAATCAATATCCCAGAGGGGGGATATCATGTAGAAATGTAGAGCGCTGGCCTTTGACTCTGCATTTGGTTCTGGCCGCATTCTCTGGCTGAGACACTCACCAGCTGCTTGCCCTCACCGTGCTGCTTCATCTCCAGACACATTGTTCTCACTGAGAAACAGAGCTGGTTATAGTCTATCTCACAGGGGCGTGGTTGGCGTTACGGGTTGGGGGGATCCCATCGAATGACGTTATCTCCAGAACCTGGTACACAGTATGTGCTCAATCAACAGGAGTTGTTAGGATCAGCTAATAATTTTCTATTTTAAACCATGATTCCCAGCCACCTTGGCTGAGGCTAACTGGTTCTGATGTGCAGGCTTAGTCTGAGCTCATCCCGGTGATGTCTCTAGAGGGTAAAGCTGCTGTGCCTCCCCGACTCAGTCCCATGGCTTCAGGGCTTCTGGGAAGTTTGGAGACAAAGCCTTTCCTGGATGTGGCCTGCCAGCCATCATTTGCCATTCACTGACACCACACACATCTCATTCTCACCTCATGCCAAACAGGGAAGGGAAGAAAACATCAGGGATCTTGAGCATATACTATCTGTAAGCTGGAGGAAATTCCTTTCTTGCCATTTACATCTTTCATCTGCCTCATTCCTTACACACCAAAGCTGACTTGAGAGCAATTCAGTTTCCTCTTACGGAAGGGGATCTTGGAAACATGTATGTCTCCTCCCCTCAGACAAGGAGACTGAAGCCCAAAAGGGGTGTGACCAGAAGTCTTCTTGTCCATGGCACTAAATTATTCTGTTTTCTCACTACAAGTTAGATTTTTCTAACTTCTAAACTAAAGTCACTGGAGAGATCACAAGTGTGTTTTTGTTTTTGTTTTTGTTTTTGTTTTTGTTTTTTTCAGAACCTGCATTGATACAGAAACTGGTATAAAAATCTAAAAGTCTATGTGGAGTGTTTTCCCCAAGTATGGGCAAATCAATGTTCTTTAGTCAGTATGAATCATTCATCAGGGTTGGGTATATAGCTCAGTGGCACAGCACCTGCCTGGCATGTGCAAGATTGTGAGTTCAATTCCTGGTGCTATCAAAAAAAAAAAAAAAAGAATCATTCATCAACCACTCTAACAAAAGAAGCTCCGGTGGGTATGCATTTTATCTTAAATTTGTCACCCTCAAAGGGACAGGGTGGGCTCAAGAATAGAGTGACACCTCCTACCTCCATAACCTTCCTGGCAGGCAAAGATGACCCAGCCCATGGCCACTGCCCACAGGGTCCGGTGAAGGGCCTGGTAGATGGCAGCAGCCACAGAAGAGACAGCAGAGATGTCATCCACTACGTATGCCAGAGCAACAACCACAAACAAAGTCAGGAGGGAGCAAGTCCACCCCAGCAGGGCCTGCACCTAGAGGAAAGGAAAAGCCGTTCACAGCCCACGTTAGCCATTTAAATCATTTTGCACAAACTCACTTTTTTGGTGCTATTTCTGTCACTTCAGATCTCTGTGTGTGAACCTTCACTGCACAAATTTGACTGATGTGAAGGTGCAGATTAGCAGTCCCCAGGGGTTGGGAATGATCTGGGAGAAAGGAAGGTGTCTGACTGGAAAGGATGGAAAGAGGAGGCTGTGTGGTAATGAAAGAGTTCCGCTCCTTGGTCATGGTATTTACATAAATCTCCACATGACACAACATTGTCTAGAACTATACACATACACAATGGGTCCAAGTAAAACCAGTGAACCTGAGATCTGTGGACTGTACCAATGTCAAGTCCTCGGTGTGACCATGTACCATGGTTATGTCACGTGGTACCAGAGGAAGAACTGGGCTGAAGGGCACATAAGGCCTCTCTGCACCATTTTGACAACTTCCTGTGAATCTATTGTCATTTCAAAAGAAAATTAAAAGAAAAAAGCAAGCAAATACTGCTCAAGTCCACTTCTCCCACTGCCCCTTAACCAAAGAGGGCTTCTTGTTTGGTCCTGCCCTCACCCTGCAGGGTCGCCCCTGCCTGGGCTACACCTTAATCACTGGGACATAAAACGGTGGTGGGAGGATTGAGAAAATGGAGAAGTTGTCCTCTTAGAAAGCTGACCCATGATTTAAGTGCTACTACTGTCTGTTTAAGGTTGTGCCACCCTTCTTGAACTTTCTAGACCCAAATCTATCTTCCTAGGTCTCTTTCTTCTCCATATTCTAGTTCTGCGGTGATGATGAACTGACCCAATATTATTTCAGTCCACCATCTTGTCTCCAAGACTGCCTACCCTAGCTTCTGGCTATCAGGAAGGAGAGGTCAGTCCTAAGGGGCTCTCTGCTGTCACCTTACAATCCTCTTTATGCCTTGGCTAATTCCTAGGCTTCTACATACCTGTAGTCTTACAAAATGCATCCCTGATATATGTTTCCTTCCTGTCTAGTCATAGGCCATCAGGGAGCATGCCATCCCATGCACATGCCACATACCAACTACCTCCAGTTCAGACTTTGGGTCTTTTATTTTCCAACTTCTAAAGGTCTGAGTTGAAACACTGCTTCTCCAGCTCAGCTTGGCTGGTCCTAGCTCTGTGCTCCCCGGTCTTGGCACTGGCTCTGGAAGTGGTTCCCTATTGTTTCTTCTCCATCTTAACTTTTCTCCTTCCTGCACATCCATTTTCTCCCCAGCCCCCATATAAACTGGGCTATGTTGAAACAACTCTGTTATGATCTACAGCTGAACACTGCAAGTCTAGGAGATACCATAAGTCTAACCCTTAAAAAGTCACACAGCCCCTCTCCACTGTTTCCTGATGGTTAAATCCCATGTCTTGTTCCTGCCATGAGCAACACGAAATTCTCCCAGGACCAAGGCTTCTTCTCTGAAAAGTCTAAATGAGGTACACACAAAACCTAGGTAAGCAAAAGTGGGCCTAGCAGGAACTGTAGCCTAGTAGTGCAGTCGAATTCCTGGTCCTTCTTCCATTGGGAAGCAAATTATTATTTATTCATTCATTCACTTATTGAACACCTTTAGTGAATCAGAACATCTCAGAACCAGATCCTGGATGTTCAGAAGTGTGTAGCAGATGGTGTGCTCAAGGAGCTCACAATCTCTGGGTGAAAGAGCGTGTTACTGTGTGGTAAGAACAGAAATGCATAGAACACGGTGGAACAGGAAGGAGAGACACAACCCGGCCCGGGGAATAAGGGAAGACTTCCTACAGGAGAAAACTCCACATGAATCTTCGAAGCTAAACAAGAATTAAGCCAGAGGAAAAGAATGGGTATTGGGGAAAGGTGGAGAGAGAAACGGCATGCTCCAGGCAGAGTAGGAAGCATGAGCAGACACATAGACACCAGGAATATGTGTGAGAAGAGCAGAAGGTACCGTGAGCGGGTCACTGTCACTGACACACCACACCCAAGGCAGATGACAGCAAAAAAGATGACACTGGAGAAACAGCCTCAGGGTGGGGACCTTGAGGATCTTCCTAAATAGATCAAGCTTCATCTTGGAAGCCATTGAAAGGTTTTGCACAGTTCAAGGTCAGAGCCAAGGTTGCTTCTAATGTAGATTTGAGATCAACAAGGCTGGAAGCAAGCAAATTAAGGAAGAAATCCAGACAAGAGATGAGAAGCGCTTCAACAAGGTCAGTTAGCGAGGCTTAGAGAGGGTGGCAGGAGAATCAAACTGCAGGGCTTGTGGCTGCCTAAGTGGGGAGTGGTCAATGAGAAGATGGCTTGCAAGTGAATCCAGGCATCCAGCTTGAGTAGTGAGGCTGGGTGGTGATTCAGAACGATTTCCCACAAGGGAACCCAGGAGAGCAACGTGTGCTCAGGGCCCACCTGGAAGGCAAAATACCAGCTTCTTCCCTTCTGGACACCTCATGTCCTGACTCCCGGATGGAACCATCTCCAAGAATCCTGTCTATGGCAACCACGAAGCTGGCGCTATTAAAAACCCAACCCAACTCACTACCCCCTCCCAAAGAGGATCTTGTCATTGTGACCTCACACGGTGTGCACTCCCACATCACTGGTTTCTTTGGGTCTACACCAAGGCCCTGAAGAATGGATCCTGCTGGGCTTCAAATCTAGAGCTTCATAAGGGGAGCTCAGTAAAGAGAATCAGGCTCTGGCACAAAGGTAAGTTCTTCCCGTCCCTTGGCATGAAGAGACAGCCACAACACACCACAGCGTAATAAAGCGCCTAGCAGTCCAGTTCCTCCTGTCCATGACTTGGGAGAGCATGGCCAGATGGGCCAGACCAAACCTGCCCAGACCCTTGCCCTTAAAGGGAGCCGAGGAGAAACCATACCTTAGTTTTGAGAAGGTTTGACTGATGGTTTTGATGCATGAAAATACTCAAAAAGAGGCCCACGAGAAATGGTCCACATCGGCAGTAAGGCTTGGTATAATATTCCGAGAAATACAGCACAGTCTCTTTTTCACTGAAAAATACAAGGAAGTAAGGCCAAAGGTTATGTTTGAGCTGAGTGTAGGAAAGGGAATCCCAGCAGTGGCCCTTAGAGTAACTAGCAAACCAAAGGTGGCTGTGGGCACACTGCTTCGTTTCCTCCATCATGACCCACAATCGGTGACCTCATGGTCCTGCCTTGGGTCCCAGTTAATTTTTGCAGATTCCAAGTTCCCTTGGGTCCCTCCACCCCAGATCCCAAGGAGCTATGACGACTTCATCTTTCATTTTAAAGAGTCATTTCTGGTCTCATTCATAAGGATAATTCCAAGAATGTGGCACCCAGAGGAGACTGTTCTGAAAGAAGAGAAGTTGTAAGAGGCCCAGGCTGGATCCTTAAGTGAATACCAAAGAGTATTCTTTGAGGCTATGATTTTCAAGGTAAGGTCCCCTGACACCAACAGCAGCATCACCTAAGAACTTACTAGAAGTCCAAATCTATGCCTCCCTCAAACCTACTAAATAGGAGGAAACTGGTGGTGAACCCCGCCATCTATGCAGTGACACACCCTCCAGGTGACCTGATACCCCTTGTTTGAGAAGCCACATCTGTCACAGGCAACATCCAAGTTGCACGCAGGCTCACTGAATCAGGATGTCTGAGCACAGGACCATGGAGGAGGACTACGAAAGCTCCCTTGGGCTTCCAAAGTGCAGCCTAGATTGACAGCCTCTGGTTTAAATGTATTATGGTTACCATCAAAGCTAGAAGCAATCTCAGCTCTGCATCCCATCACCGACCATGCAGGGATGGTCAGAGGCAGGAAAGTTTCTTGAGGGTTAGTGAGTGCTTCTTCAACACCGGGCTGCCCATTAGGCAGGATCCTTGGGAGCAGTCACATGAGTCAGTTGCCTTCGCCCCACCCCCCAGAGATGCTGATTTGATCGGTCAGAAGGAAGGGTTGAAGCATTCAGAGTTAAGAACATCCAGCTGAAAGTGCATCCAAGGTTGAGAACCACAGGGATGGGCATGAGGAAGCCTCCTCCTGTGTGACCTGGACATGCTCACAAAGGTGGATGACATGATATGAAAAGAGTTTAGCGTTCTGGCCAGGAGGCTTGCAATGTAGCCATTCATTCATTCATTCATTCACTCATTCATTGATCTAGTCACATATTCCATCCTTTCACAAGTACATACAGAGAACTTATGTGCAGGCACCATTGTGGACAGTCTGATATGGAGAGGTCAGCTGCTCTGGGAAGGTAACTTCTGCAAAGACATCTGGAAAAAGTGACAGAGAAAACCCTGCAAAATTGTACACTAATTGGAGAGCGTTCTGGGCTGAGGGAACACCAGGTGCAAAGGCTCTGGAGTCAGGGGGTGGGGCTCAGTGTGTGACCAGGGTGGCTGGTCTAGAGTCAGCACGCAGGAGGATGACAGATGAGACGAGATGGCTACCGGAGAAACTCGAGGAGATGAGCAGCATGTGCGGACTGCTGCACTGACTAAATAAACTGGGAATCATATCAGTGATTCCAGTTTAACACACAGAAGAGTATAAGGAAGAATCAGAATGCATCGCTCCTTGGGGAGGCAAAGTAGCATTGTGAGTAAGGTTCTAGGTTCAAACCACGTCTATCCCACCTACTATCTGTGTCGCTTGGAAGAAGGTAACCCCAATGCAAGTTTCCGTCTCCACCTCTAACCGCAGAGCTTCCGAGCAGAAATTTGCCGCTAGAGGAGAAAACATTTCAGCCACGTGGGGGCGCTCCTTCCTCTGAAAAGACTTTCAATGGACAAAGGACTTCGCAGACAAGGGACAGACAAGGCTAGGAGAGCCAGTTACTTACCTGGCTGTAGACAGAGACGCCACCGGAAGTTCATAAGCCAGTGTGAGCATCGCAGTGGCGGTGAAAGACAGCAGGAACAGCATGGCCCCAAGCAGGAGCAGGGCATGTTTACTTCTGCAAAGAAGAGAGGACATGGGGAGGAGGGCCCCTCAGTTGGCTTCACCACAGCCTTTGTGAAGGCGCCCAGCAGAGGAGCCCCTAACACTTGCTTTTGAGAGAACAGGAGGGGCTTAGGGAGGGGAGGGGGGAGCTGGGCTGGAGTGGGAGTCAGTGAGGGGCCTTTTATCCTGACGCTGGACAGGGCCTTGAACCTGCTCCTCATCTAGACAGGAATGACAACGTTCTTGCCATCACACCTAGAGCTTACCATGCTAGGGAGTGGAACCGAGCCTGGGAATGTCCCTTGTCACCTACGACACACAATGTGGACATTCATGACGGCTAGGAGAGAGATTAGCTGTTCAACACAGGGTGGGACACAAGGTGGACACGGGCATGTACTCCAAGGATGGTGGGGAGGAAAGAATAGGAAGGGATCCTAGTGTCCCCGACAACTGGGAAGCGGAGCCTGAGACAAAGGCCTAAGTATGGGTAGTTATGTGGGATTAGGAGTAAGGCATAGGGAACAGGACTAGAAGAACAAGGAAAGCTCATACAAGGATGTGCTTGCTATCAAAGTGGCCAGTGCTCATTTCTTCCAGAATGTTCTGCAGAGCCTTTGAACTGTACCTCAGAACTGTCCTGGGGGGTGAAAAAGAAAACGTCCCCAGTGTCTTCTATTCCCCCTAAATCAAGTGTGGCCCCATGCAAATTGATTCCTCCACACTTCAGGATTCTACATTGTGAGACCCAGAGGGTCCACAAAAGGGTCCCAGTTGTAATACAGAAAGGTTCTGGGTAAAAAAAGAAGAGATTTGAGGATACTGGCTAGGAGGAAGGCACTGCCTGGTTGTACTGGTTCAGAATTGTAAGAATTGGAACTAAGTAGATCTCCATTGATGTAGAAATGTCAAACACAGGTTTCTTGAATTTTAAAAAGTAATTTATCATTATGATTCAAAAATCCCAAAGATATTCATATCCTGTGATCCAGTAATTCCTCTTAAGGACATGCATTCCAGAGAAATATCAGAGTTGGAGATAAATGTTTGGCATGAAAATATTCATCAGGTCATTATGGAAGCATAAAATTGGAAATAATCCAAATAGTCAACAGTGGGAGAATTACTATATAGTTCACTTAGGAAATGAAATGTAGCACAAACATTACAATATGTTTATTTAAAGTAAAATAATGTAGGAAAATGCATATGTCACAATACTATCTAACAAGCGATAGTAAAGTATATATGCAGAATGCTTCCATGTATAAAAAGCTAAGCAGGAAAAATATTAGAAGAATAAGCACCAAAATGTTAATGATAACTTCATCTTGCCTTGTGTGACAAAGGACTCACAAGAATATTTTTCCCTTCTCTTAATCCTAATATTTTCCAGTGTTTCCTATACTAAGCAAAATTTAACAAAATTGTCATTGAATTACTAGCCAAAAGAATAAAAATCTCTTAAATAAGGCATGAAACTAGGCATGGTGGCACATGCTTGTAATTCCAGCACTTGGGAGGCTAAGGCAGGAGCATCCTCAAGTTCAAGGCCAACTTGGGCTACATAGTGAGTTCAAGGCCAACTTGAACTACATAGAGACACCCAGTCTCCAAAAACAAAACAAACATATATATACATATGGCATGAATAATATAATACATATATATGTGTGTGTGTGTATATATATCATGAGTAATCTACAAGCTATAAACCTTCCCATGAATTATTGAGACCATAAAGTGTTTCCAAACCTCACAAAAATCTAGGTGATAAATATCCCAGTGTGGGGAAACAGGTACACCACTACATTGCTGAGGGGGCTGTAAATTACTTCATTCTTCCGGGAAAGCAATCTCACACTGTGTAACAAGCACCACAAAATTGTTCCTACCCTTTGACCTAGTAATTCCACTTGGAAATACACCCCCAAGGAAATAACAAGGAAAGAAAGTAGTGTGTTCAAAGACATTCATTGTAGTGCCATTTATAATCGTGAAGAGTTGGGCACAATCTAGATGCCCAACCATAAAAATGGCATATAAATCCTATAACTGGCAGGCATGCACGCTATGTCAGTAGTGGAAATGTTTATAAGAACACTTGGAATGCAAAAAGCTGCACCGTAGGTACTATATGTACACTGATATATAACTGCAAAAAGGCACTGACTCGTTTATGACAAAGACTGGAAGAGAATGTAGGAGAAGGGAAATGGTAGAGAACGCAGTGTCTCCTTTTCTGAAGTTAATTTCCTTAATGTAATAAAAAGCTGCTCTACACAGAACTGGAGCACTTTCCATGAGTTTCAGGAAAGGAGCGTATGGGAAAGAAAGTTTGTCTGCGATGGACTCACTTTCCATAGATGAAGAGGATCCCCGGTGCCATGAGATGGAACTGGAAGTCGTTGGCCAGGTACCAAGTCCAGCCGTTGCACTAAAAGAGAGAAGCAAGGTGACTCCCCCGCCTTTGGGTGCCAGGTGCGCTCCACACCGTCACCAGAGAAAGTGCTCCGTGGAAAGGGCTGGGGGCTGCCGTGGCAGAGAAGGTGAGTTACAGCAATTTCACACTCCTCATCCTATCCATCCTTGAAGAAGTCTGAATAGAAGGTATCATTATCGCTATTCTATAACATGGATATTCAGACGATTTCTCTCTTTTGTTCGTAAAACCCAGTAATAGCTAGTTTCCTGGGGCTGCTGTGGAAACCAAACTCCTTCACGTTATAGGAATGTATGAGGCTACCCTTATGTATGGTTGGAATCAGAGGACTTGGCCTCGCTCTCTTCCTGTGCCCGGTCCCCACCCCCACTCTAGGTGGACAGAATGTGTTCATTTGGCCCCAAGGCCTGGCTCCCCATGCACTTTTGTGGGAACTGCAGAATTCCCATGCCAGACTGACATGGGATTGTGCGGCCAAAGCCGCGTGGTTCCACAGACTGACCAAACTTGTGCAAAAGAAGGCAGCTGCCAGTATTTTGTCTTCCATGTGAAGAAATTCCCATAGGGAATTCTGTTCCTTGGGCCCCAGAGTTCCAGGGAGCCCAGATGTCTGCAACAGAAGGGGAAACTATGTCCACAGATATAGACAAGCCCCCGTGCCGGGGAGGAGTGTGAGTGAGAGGTCCCTGGCCCCTCTGCTTCCAAGGATATAAGACAGGATGTGTCTCAAGAGAAGACCAGCCCCTGTCCTTGCAACAGACTCCTGCAAATGGTGCAAGCCAGTCTGCATCTGAGAACACACTCCGTCTACCCCCAGGACCCCCGTCCCAGGCCTCACCTGCAGGCAGTTGACAGTGATGCACTTCCTGTCAAAGCTGTTGGACATTGGTCATCTTAGTACAAAGTGGTACGTGCCATCATTAGGGACCTGTCTCACTTCAGAACTATTCTTTTCAGCCCCACTTTCCAAACATATGAGGAATCTGGTGAAATGATTTAATTATAGCTATTTCACTTCCTTTCAGAATGAGTTCATTATGAGGACACTGAGCCTTTGGGGAAACGACATATTCAGGCTTTGTGCCTGTGAACCTAGCTTGTCAGGTCTGGCCTGAGATTGGGTAGAATTCACTATGGTGAGAGTACGGTGTGCTGTCCCACCCCAATAGAGAGTCTCTGTGCACAAGGAAGGGAAGTGACCTTCCCCATTGGCTGACAGGGACTGGGTCAGGAATCACAGTGGAGAGGGAGCAGCTGCCTCGGGACATGCACCCAGACTGTCACCCCTCACTAGCACTACTGCACCCCATTGTCGCTGCTTACGGCAGCTGACCCTGACATAAATGAACATGGCTGCATCTGCCACACCCCTGGAGATAGGCCTCAGGTTGGCCCTTTGAAAGTTCACCAAGCCAGGTGATCAAGAGAGCCCCTCTGCACTGAGCTGCTCTAGCACCTGGAGACTCACCGCATTGCGAACCAACACCAAGTTATTCAGCAGCAGCAGGTTCGTCCACCACGCCTGGCGGCAGTTATCCCAGTGGAATTTGGGTACTTCCCAGACAGGTCCCCAGGGAACAAGGGAGAACAATCCGACCAACAAGCACACTGAATACAGGTGAAGAGGCTGCAGCCTGTTGGGAGACAGCCGGGAGAAAGAAGGTGTCCACAAGCGTTCTATTCGGTCCCCTCTTTGGGCACATGGTAGACTGTGTGGGTGGCAGCCACCCCTTACCAGGCCTCAAGCACCCATGCGTTCAGGGGTGCAGAATGACTTGCTGAGCACTTGTCATGTGTTGCTGTGGGTCTGCTGATGCGAAAGTACTGTGATTTATTGAGCAAGTCATCTAGTCAACCATTGTGATGGAAGATTTGTAAATATTCTATCGGGCAGCTCTTACCTCCGTTTTACCTCCGTGACCTCTGAGAT
>RJWT010028548.1:0-15186 GCA_004365215.1 Cuniculus paca | reverse complement strand
GGATTGAACTCGTGATCTTGCGCTTGCCAGGCAGGTGCTTAGGCCACTGAGCTAAATCCCCGGCAAAATGTATTATTTTTAAAAAAAAAATTTTTTTAAAATTCCTCACTGATCTCTGCCCCCATTCCAAGTTACAAACTCAAGCTATTTTGGTGGGGAACGTATTGGGGTTTAAACCAAGGGGTTCACACATACAAGGCAAATGCTCTACTACTGAGCTGTCTCCACAAGGCCTGAAGATTTTTGGTATCCATTTTATGTTATGCATAGTATACAGCATAAACCCAGACCACTGTGGACACTGAAAAATATTGGCTATGAATTTTAAAAGCAGATATACTTCTATATGTGAAAGTTGCTTGGGCTTTAAAGACTCAAATTGAGATATATCTAGTTCAGTCTAGAAAATACCATTCTCTACTGCTAACCTGACAAAATTTCAGCATCTTCCAAAGGTGAACATTTTTCACCTCCTTGCTAGTTATCTCAGTTTGTTGATATACCATGAGCACAAATAGTCATAACCAATTGGGTTGGGCCATGTTTTATGAAGACAGTCTTGTTTCTGGCATGACAGTGGGATCCGGTGGGGGTCTACAATCTGATAGGCATTGAGTCCAAGCTCAAGTTGAAAGAAAAAAACTTGAAATCCAGCATATTTACACATGATGATGTTAATGCTATATTTTCATGCTCTACAATTGAGCAAGTGCGAGCTAGACTGTACAGCCAGCTGGAAAGTCCCCCAGGTACTTGATTTATTCCCTAGTTTTGCTGATTAGAAAGCCTTCAGGAGCACATAAGCTCATTGGATGCACCCAACGAGCTGCTTGCTGGGGTTATCTCTAAGAGTCTGTGGCTCTCTCTGACTCATGGGAAACAGTACAGCAAAAGTAATATGAATGAGAAGTCTGTTGGGACAGAACTAAGTTGAAATCCTTCTGCTAGTACTAAAGGAGTGATATAAAGCAACATATCATCTTTTTAAGGATCATTTTGGAAAAAGTTGTAAAATGGAGAAATAGCATTTTTTGGTGGTATATTTTTGAGGTTTATGTGAAATTATGTAACTCTAAGAGGAGCAGGCACAGAGTAAATGCTCAGAATGTGCCAGCTACTGTGAGAGATGACTGCTCCCAGATGCTGAGAGACATGCTCAACCTCCTGCAGTAGTTCTCCATGGAGTCTGGCTTTTAAGAAGGAGGTGGTGCTCTAGACAAACTGTGCTGAACCTACGCTATCCTCAGAAAAGCTCTGAGATTTCCAAAGGGTCTAAATGCAGAGAGGATAACGGTGCAATTCTGGTTGTTGAAAACATTTTCTAGCAGCCTGGGGATGCAGCTCACCTGCACAATGCCTTCTGGGCAAGTGAAAGGTCCTGAGTTCATTTCCTGGTACCAAAAAGAAATTACAAAAACATTTCCTAAATGTCTGAGACTGAGTGCAAAAAATCCACAGTTTCAGCAGCAGAAGCACCAATGACAACATGACCCACATAGGCCAGGAGCATGCTGGGAACAGAATCTGGGCAGGGAACCTGTTGAAGAGTTAGCCATTAAAGTCCGTGGAACAAAGCAAGCAACAGGAGTCCATGCCTGAACTACATTTCTGATCTTGACCTTGTTAGCATCTTTCCCAACCAACCAATATAATGCATGTATATTAATTCACTCACTCAACAAAATTTTATTAAGCACCTGCTCTGTGCCAGGTATTGAGGCTCATGAAGTTTTCATTCAAAAAAGGAAAGTCAGGTACCAATCACTCTCTAACCTTAGTGTGCATCAAAATCACCCCAATGCTTTGCTGAAACATGCATTGGGCCCGTTTTTGGCTTCTGATTGGGCAGGTCTAGAGCAGGACCCAATATTTGCATTCCCGATGAATCCCCAGATGATACTGATGTTACCACTTTAGGAACCACTCTTTGAGAACCACTAATAGATGGTAACAAACCGTGATAATTCTTTGGGGGAGAATGAAAGGGCTCTGGGAAAGCAGACCAGGAAATCCCAAATTAGGTTGAAAGAGTCATAGAAGGCCTCTCTGAAGAAGTGGCATTTAAACTGAGGCCTGAAGGATAAGTAGGTGTAACAGCATTGAGGGTAGAAAGTAGAGGCTGTGGAGAGGAAAAGAGTAGGGTGAGTTGGAGAGAGAAGCTGTTGTTGGGGCAGGGTTGGCTGGACCAGGCAGGGCCTGTGGATGAGCACAGAGCCAGGGGTCTATGTTAAGCCCAATGGGGACCCTTTGTTGAGCAGAGAAGTGGCACGCTCTGATTTTGTTTTCAAAATGTGACTTATTATTGCCATTGTGTGAAGGTTGGAGTTGGTGGAGGCAGGCAAAAATGCTAGTGAGAGAAGAGGTAGAGTCCTGGTCACAGGTGGTGGCTTCACCGTGGGTGGTCCTCATGGTGCTTGAGAGATACAGGTAAATCTGGGGTATTACTTGAAGACAAAATGGGTAGAATTTAGTGATGTATTGGATGTGAGGGAGAAAAAGGAAGAAGAAAGAACTAAAGATGATTATAGGGAAATATGAAATTACAGAGCAGATGATCTGCCTATAACTAATGGTCAACTTGCAACACCCAGCTGAATTGAATCAGTGTGGTTCTGGGTGTGGAAGGCCCCCTTGAGGATTATTGCCAACAGCATAAAAGGAGAGGAGAATATAGGGTGCTGTTGATTCTCCTGGAGAAGCTTGTCACAGTGCTTTTCCTGCATGAACTCAGCTGTTCTCATCATTGGAGGAATTTGGGTCCTCACTGTCACTGAAGATAGCTATGGTTTTGTTTCAAGGGAGTTCTGGTTCTTACCTTGAGCATCACTTCCTGGCTCCAGTGCAGCTCCCTCAGCTTGCTGGCATAGATCCTTCAACCTGCTGGTGCAGACTTTCTAGCTTTCATCACTGGCCTTTGGGCCTTCCCAGTAGATCCTTGACGCAGACTTGCTTGCGACATTGTCATGGACTGTTGCCATTGCTGTGGGATATAGGCCCTCAGCTGGATTCTTTGGGTCTCTATTGTGTGGACAGATCTGCACTTTTCTGCATTTGACTCTTTGGGTAAATATTATAAAATAAACCTATAAATTATGTGTCCTGTATTAAATCTATTCCCTTGTGAACATTGACTACAATAGCTTGAGAAAGTGGTAGAATTTTGTGTTCACGTCCATTGATGGTCTTTATTTAGCCTTATCTTCCTTTTTTTTTGCAGCACCGGGAATCTAACTCACAACTTCGCAATTGCCAGCCAGGCGCTTAAGCTACTGAGCTAGATCCCCAGCCCTTGTCTTTTTGAGACAGGGTCTCACTATGCCCTTCAGACTGGCCTTGAGCTCACTTTGTAGCCCAGGTTGGTCTTGAACTTCCAAGGATCTTCGTGCGTCAGCTTCCCAAGTGCTGGGATTACAGGCGTGCGCCACCAGGCCCAGTTCACCTTCTGTTTTTATTCCTAGTCCTGTTTCATCTCTTTCTGCTTAAGTAGCTTCTATTCTCTGTCACTTTTAGGGGTTAGGTGGGATTGAAAAATACGATGCACAATGAAATTTTTTTAAAAATCACAGAAAAATATACATTGACAGTAATCCTCCTCAAAATACTCCCCCTCGCTTCAAACACATTTATCCCATCACTCTTGCCGCTTTCTAAAGCAGTTTTGGAATTCCTCTTTCATGACTGTTTTTAGTTGCACTGTCATGACTCAGTGGACACTGAGGCTTATTGTCTTTGGTAGATTCAAAACATTTACCTTAATGATCATTTTGACTTTCAGGAAGAGCCCAAAGTTGCACAATTCAGATCTGGTGAGTAAGATGGATCCATAATGTTTTTGTAAGCTTGTCTTTCCATTGGATAGCACTTTGCAGCACCACTTGCTGTATTTTTGATCATACCTCACAAAGACACTCACAGAAGAGGACTTCCGGAACTATTTCAGAAAGTGGCAAGAACAATGGAATAAGTGTTTGAAGCAAGGGTGAGTATTTTGAGGTGGATTAATGGCACTATGCCTTTACTATGATAATTTTTAAAAATTTTAAATATGTACCATATATTTCTATTACGCTTCATACTGTGGAAGCAATGGGTACCTGAATACAACGGCAAGGTTCTGGCAAGATTTATGGGATTCAGTTCCAAATTGACAGACGTGCTGGAGAGAAAAAATTGTTCAGACATTTAGACTCTGTATCCCTTTAAAACTTTCTACCAAACTATTAAAACATTCACCAGAGAACACCTAATAGTGTCATCCTTCTTTAACAGTGGCAATTCTGAACAATAGAATGGTATGTTTTGTCTTCTGTTACGGAAAAGGAGCCAGTTCCAAAAGGGTATATGAAGTCTCCTGGATTCCAGGTAGTGAACAGGGCCTCTCACTCAAGCAAGGAGAAGTAGGTCATGTGCTACAATCAGGACAGGAACAGGATGTTCCCAGCTGGAGGTTTGAATCCTAGTGAATCAAAGTGGAGGTTCCATAGCAATAACAATGCCACCTCTTCTTTGAGACCAGCAGTGCAATTTGGGAGTAAGTCAAATGTTCCTTTGAAAATTTGTTGTATTTCTTCATTTTCATGTCTCAGAGAGGAAATATCGATGGCACATTGGGTACTGAGCATGTGATACTCTCAGGTGGTTCTCTATGCGGTGGTGTGACCTTAGGATACAAACTATTTATCTTTCTCCTTGTCCACTGCACAACCCGAGAGAATGGCTGGCTTTAGAGGTCCCAGTGGTGTGAGATTTTCTACAAATTTAAACCTCTTTCAGATAATTTCAAAACCTTCCAACTTTTCTAATTTTAAGAAATATCAAGAAGTGAATGATGAATGAAAAAGATCCAAAAGATCTTTGAGAAACTTTGCCCAGTGTCTTCTGTCTCTTTAGGATGTATACAGAAATTACAGCAGGCTATAATAGGCCTGCTGTCCAGGCACTCTTCAGATCTCCTTGTTAGACTGATTAGATTGTTTGCTTAGGCCACTGAGGCACCCTGATGCTCCATCTCAGAATGAGTCAGCGAGTTCCTGAATTACAGGATCTCAGAGCTGGCAAGTGCTTCCTCCCACAAAGAGGAAGCTGACTGAGACTTTAAAACTTCAGTCAGGAGTGGCCTTCTCTAAAGTGCAAGCTTAGCTGGGCGTGCTGGCTCATGCCTGTAATCCCAGCACTCTGGGAGGCTGAGACAGGAGGATCATTGCAAGTTCGAGACCAGCCTGGGCTACAAAGCGAGCTCAAGTCCAGTCTGAACAGCACAGTGAGACCCTGTTTCAAAAAGACAAGGGCTGGGGATCTAGTTCAGTGGCCTAAGCACCTGCCTGACAAGTGCAAGGTCATGAGTTCAATCCCTGGTGCTGCAAAAAATAAAAAAAAATAAAAATAAATAAAGTGCAAGGCTTTGGTGTGGTTACTGTGTCTGGGACTTGGCATTAGTTTGTAAGTTCTGGCTTCATAGATAAACTCATAATAACCAGGCTTGCAATAAGTTGATATATAAACTCAAATGCCTATATTTGTGTTTCACAGTGGGGAATATTCAATTTCAGTGTACCAGAATTCTCATATATCTCTTATCCAGAATCAGAGAATTTGAGAGATCGAATTAGTAATCAAAAGTTTGCTTAGTGATCAGAATTTCAGAACAAAGCTATGTAGATGACCTTGTAAGACCTTTGATGAGAAATATAAATCCCAGATAAACTATCCCTGCTCATCATCAGACATTCTGGGGTTATAAAAGAATGTCCAGGTACCCCTAAACTAGATTTACCAAAACACCCCAGGAAAGTCTTAGTCCCTTTCTTTATCACTCAGACAAAATATCTGATGCCTACAATTTAAAGGAGGAGAGGTTTATTTTGGTTCATGCTTTTAGTCCATAGTTGGCTGGCTGTGAGGCAGGAAGGCATCTGGCAGAGGAAAATTGCTCATGTTCCTGCTCTCCAAGAAACAGAGAGAAAAGGGAAGAGTTGTGAAGGAAGATGTACCCTTCTAGGTCATGCCTCCTCTGACTCACCTCTTCTGACCAGACTCCACCTCTTAAGGGCATGATGACAACTCCCTTATGATCCAGTCACCTTCTGAAAGCCTCAACAAGGAACACTTGTGAATTTTGAGGGTCATTCTTTTTTTTTTTTTTTTTTTTTTTTTTGCAGCACTGGAGATTGAACTCATGACCCCATACTTGCCAGGCAGGCGCTTAGGCCACTGTTGGGGGTCATTCTTGATCTAAACCAAAACATTCCTTCCCTGGGCCCCAGAAGACTCATACACATCTCTTTATGCAAAAGATGTCCCATCTCTAAGAGTCACCAAAGTCTTAACAGTTGCAGCACTACAGAAGAGGTTAAATCCAAAGTCTTCTCTGAGACTCAAGACAAACTCTTATCTGTGAGCCCTATAAAAATCAAAAAGAAAGTTAAATACTGTGACATACAATGGCACAAGGTAAATATTAACCAAAAGGGAGAAATAGGAGGATATAAACAAATTGGATCAAAGCAAGACTGAAATTCATTAGGGCAAACATTAAATCCTGTAGTTCCATGTCCAGCCTCCATAAAAGATGTTAAACTCCAAACCACTTGGGCGGCCTTGTTCATTTTGTATTTCCAGTTGCAGCCCTCATGGCTTCTCTCTGGGGGTAGCTTTTGCTCACCTCAGTGTATGTTGTTGGCATCTCCAACTTCCTGGATTCTCCACTGCACTTTCAGCTTCACTGCATTCTCATAACTTCATCAGGCCTTCTGAAATGGGCCTGATGGAAACCTCCCTGCCTCCACAACTCTTGCATGTTGCATGTTTGTAAAACCAACACCATGTGAATGATACCAAAATCTACTACCGGCTCAGGCAGACTTGACCCCTTGGATCATAGCAACAGAGGTCTCTGTGTGCTTGGATTGCTAAACTCCAGGAAACTCTTTACTTAGCTGGGTCTGAAAGAGTTGGGCTCCTTGAGGCTCTTTTCTCAGAGTAACTTTCACTTTTGGACCCTTGAACTTGCAAAAGATGGGGTCTTGCTGATTTCCAGGATGTCCTCAAGGTTTACTTCCCTATTGTCCAGATGTAAAGCATTTGGCTTCTTTTTAATCTTTTTAGAAACCTTGCTCTCCAAGGCACCACGTTTGCAGACGCATCCTTTCTGGTCAAGCTGAAAATTTTTCAGATGGACTTTCTCCTCCTGACTTTCAGAATAAACCTAACAAAAAGCTGCTAGCAGCATCCATGCCACAACCTGAAAATAGGGCAGCCTTGAAATTTCCTCCAGTTGATTATTTTACTGCCCTTAATCTCAGTCCTTCACAAAGTCTCAGGACATGAGCAAAAAATATACAAATTTTCTACCGGAGCATCACACACTTGATCTCAAGTCCAATTGCCCATGGAATCCTCGCTCCCAACTGAAACCTCCTCAACTGGTCTTTGTCGTCTGCATTTTTGTCAGCATTCTGGTTTCCTGAACTCTAACCAGAATCTCCTGTAAAGGTCAGCCTACATCACTCTAGAGCTTCTCCAGCTGGTATCCCTAAATCTTCCCAAACTCTTCCTGCAATTCACTTCCAAAGGCTTCTAAACAACACTATCAGGGACAGTCACAGCAACAACCCTACTTTTCTGGTACCAAAATCTGTCTTGGTCACTTTCCTTGTCCTTAGAACATAGTACAATTTAAAGGAAGAGAGGTTTATTTTGGATCATGTTTTTATTCCATAGTTGCTTGACTCTGAGTAGGAAGGCATGGTGGAAATGTCTGGCAGAGGAAAGTTGCTCATGTCCAGGAAGCAGAGAGAGAAGGGAAGAATTGGGAAGGTAGATATACCTTTCTATTTCATGTCCCTGTAACATGTCTCTTCTGACCAGACCCTACCTCCTAATAGCATGTTTACTTCTGAACTCCACTGTTGACTACAGCACCCCCATGATCTAATCACTTTCCAAACTTTCAACTCTTAGTGCATGAGAGTTTGGGGGGTCATTCTTGATCTAAATCATAACGGTAAGTATTGGTAAATTCTGTTCTTTTAGGCTTGTATGGGATCCACTCAGACCATATACCTGTTGATAGCACATTGCATTTCATTGGTTTTCACCTATCTCAATGCTAATATCATTTGCAGTTTCATCTTTTCAAGTCATGCTCTGATCACTGTGACTCCTCATTTATTGATTTCTTTCATGTTGAATTGACTGCTAACAGCATCCTCTCCAAGTGTTCTAAATTTCCATATTCTTGGAGACTACTAGAGCCTTTTGCAACAACTGACCCAGCCTAGTGCTTTAGAATAAGGTTACCCAGTGCCACCTCCCCAGCATGCCTAGACTTGAATGCTGCCAACAGTGAGGAGTTTATTATTCTATCATGGCTTGGTCATTTCAACCAAAACCTACACTGAGAGGGATGAATGAATGAGTCAGAAGATATTGCAATGTCGAGCTATGTGCCCACCACCTGCCCTGTTGACAAGGTTTTCCTGGTCCTGTGGGAGACATAAAAGAGTGAATGGATCAGGAATGGAGTGCTGGCCCGTTCCCAAAGTTCTCCAGGCAGAGAGGGTCCAGACCTTCACAGACTTAGCATTTTGTGTCCCCAGCATTTTTGAAGTTCAGTCACTTAGAACTACATGACTTCTGTCCATCCAGGGTTCTGTCCATGAGGACTCTGAGGGTTTGATACTCTGATGGAAAGAGTTGAGCCCTGTGGGCCATGTGAAGAGTTGTAAGTGCAGGGTTGGGTCTAGCATGGAGGGAATACTCTGTTGCCAGAATCCTAAGAGGCTTGTGAGAGTGTCTGAAAATCCCACCATGCCTTTGGAGCACCCCCTTTTTTGGTGTGTGTATGTGTGGGGGTAAAACATTGTCTCTAGAAGTTTTCCATTATGATACAAATTGTTTTATGTGAAATTAGTAATAGGAATATATAAATGGCTGAGCAAAGAGCAAGACTTTAAGGAAATGGGGTCCAGGTGCTAGAACCTTGATCTGGAGTGTGAAGAGGAGGTGGAATTTGAATGATGATGGGTTGGTTGATAAGGATGGGACATGGTTCCCAGTGACCTCCAAGTCCCTAACACAAGATACCATGGTGATGTTTTACTGGCATTTTATTGACACAGTTCCAGAATTGGAAAAATTTTCTCCCCAAATCCATCTTTAACTCAATGAGTTAGCTCATGGTTCAGATCCCAGCTCTATCACTTAAAGGCTTTGTGATTAAACCCAACCTGTGAACAAATGGACTTAGTAGGTGTCTACAGAGTGTTCTACCCCACAACATCGGAATACACATTCTTCCTAGCTGCACATGGGACCTTCTCCAAAATAGACCACAGATTAGCCATTAAACATGCTTAAGTAAATGCAGAGAAATTGAAATCATCCAATATTATTTGACCATAGCACAATGAAATTGGAAATCAACAGCAAAAGAAATCACAAAAGCTACATAAACACATGGAAATTAAACAACACCCTCAGCGACTTTGTGATCTTAGGAAAGGTTCTTACTTTCTCTTAGTTCACCTAACTATAAAAGAGAGAAAATAATATCTACCCAGAAGGACTGTTTGCAAAGATTAAGTGAAATTGCTCAAAATTGTAGCATGTGGTAGACATGAAATAGGTGGAAATCATTATTTCTCCTTTTATGTCTATAGCAGCTTCCTTTCATGATGTCCATGAAGAATTCCTTCTATTCTGATCCCATGGGTGTTATCTAGATGAAAAATCTTTCACTCCAGTATTCCAAGAGCCGAATTTTGAAAGAAAAGTGAATTTTGACCAATTAGCAAATAAGCACTGGGCTTTTAGGTCAGACACATCTGTTTCTTATTATAGACAACTTATATACTTGAACGGTAAAAGTGTGGTAATAAAATTGTCCTTTTTCTGCAGAAGGGTCTCTTTCTTTTCTGCGTTCCACCCTACTTTTCTCCTCTTTCCCTAGATCATCAAGATCTCCAGCCTGCAGGATATCTTTGGATGGATTTCTTTCAATTTTTTTTCCTCTCAAATGAGTTGAAACTAACCAAGACAGTTCCCTGATCTATGTGGGTGTGTGGGAGTGGGACTTAATTTGACCTCATGGCACGCTAGGTCACAGCTCTTGCTGGATGCATAAGAGAAGGAAAAAGAAGGAGGGTCCTGACTGCAAAATCCTCAGTTTACTAGTTCACAGACTCTTCCCACCCACAACAGTTACCACCTTAGAGGTGACCCCTGGGAGTATATTTTCTATACCATTAAATGTTCCATGTTTGCAGCGTCTGGTACACAGCAGGGATTCAATATCGGTACACAGCAGGGATTCAATATCTGTAGTCTGGCTGAGTCAGGAATATGAGGGACTATGGCATGGTGGGTTAGAATTACATAGCAAGTGTGGGAATGAGCCCAGCTCTGGAGCCTTGCATTACACATTCCCAGTCCAAGCAAGGGAATCTCCTATTTTGGTCCTGAGACATAAATCTACTAGCAACATCAGCATTAGGATGACTCCCAAGCATTCCTTCCCTGAGGGCTGAGTCCCAGTTCTCAGTCCTAGGTTCCTGATCTGCATGGCCAGGCTCCATTTCCAGGAGGAAACCAGTATTTGCTGTTCCGTTATTCCCCAGTGTTGGTTTGAAGCTCAGGAAATCTCATGCCCTCCTCACACCACCCAAATGGGAATTTTCTTCTTTTTCTTTTACTTTCTGGGCCCAGGCCACCCACTGCTGCTCAGGATTTTAGCCATATTATTTTCTGCTGCTTTGAGTGCCAACAGCACACTCAGCATTAGACACAAACATGCAAAGACATAGCTCTCGCTTGTCCCAGAGGCTTGCTGGGTAAGTTAAACAGACAATAAAACGCAGACTTCAAATATGCCAGAGGAGAAGGCATTTAAAATTCTCAGCGGGGGCTAGAAAGCGAAGGCTTTTAAAGTCTTTTGACTTTTTCCTCTTCCTTTGCCTTGAGCATCCAAGCTGCCTGGGAGTTGTCCTGCCTCTCCTCCGTCTGTACGGCCATTTAAGGATGACTGACTGGTCCCTTTGTGAGCAGGCAAAGGCTTTGCGATGTTGGCTGTGAATGTGGAAAACTCCTCCCCAGCTACCCAAAGGAGCAGAGGCATCTAACTTGGCACCGAATGTTTCTAAGACTGCCTTCTATTCGCCCATGCAGAACAGTGTTATTAAATTGATGATTCAGGATTGTAAACTAGCTTAGCTCTGTCCTTTGGGGGAAACTTAATCCATGTAACAGCTTTCACCTGGGCTATTTCTGAACACAAGAAACCAGTGCTCAGGACAGTGTAGCTCAGAAAGGAGATGAGCCTAACCTTGTGGGTCAGGCACCAGCTGGGCTGGAGTTTCACTGGTAATGCCTTCACTGCCTGTCTTAGCAAGGAGCATGGCCAGGGCCTCCTGGTGACTGAGTCCATGTTTGTCCGCTTTGGTGTTCTTTTTCCTAACAAGAACCTAACCTGGGATTGTATCTCTCCTTAATGATGTGAGAGAAACTGCAGTGACTTCCAAGTGTTCGTTCCCTGATCTTCTGGTATCATTTCAGGTGAAAGTTATGTTCACTGACTGATGAAAGGACAGCTCAGTAAGTCAGGCATCAAGAGCTCAACCTACCCCAGACCTTAATACCTTCCTCCGAGCTGGAATATGTGTGAGGACAGAGTGGGAAAGAGGAGCTTTCATTTCGTTAAAGTGAAGGGTCTTTGCCTGAAATGCCCTTTCTCATACATTTTGTCCTAGCAAATCTCTGATAGAGGCTGGACGCTGATCTGGTACATTATGCAAAAACATTTACCTTTCCTCAGCCACTCCCTACCACCTCATTTTCTTATTTTGTTTCCATTGCTGGACATTCGGATCCTAGGGACAAAGAACGTACTTATCTTGGTGTCCTGATGTTGCACTTGCAGTTCTGTGATGCATTTTCTTGTGTAGATAGAAACCTACTCAGTGGATGGGCACTGATGGTGAGGGGAAGCAGTACACATGATTTAACAGGAATTCACTCAATAGTCACAGAATAAATGTCTCCATGCCCACTGCGTCCTATGTGTGCACTTACTCACACAAGGGTGCACACTCAGACCAGCACCAAACCATGTTGTTCATTTGAGGGACCAAGAAACTCTCTAAACGATGCTTTTGCTAGATTAACTATTTTAATTAAACTTCACGTCACATTGAAAAGGAGAGAGTGTATCATCATAAAGCGGCATTTTATACACAGCTCATCTTTTCAAGAAAAGCGGTTGAAGACATGCTTGCTAAATGGGGGTGGGCAGGGGGAAGGGATATACCAGGGATTCCTTTATATTCACACATCCTCATCCACTGTCCCTCCGGCCCATGTCACCTTTGAAGGCAGTCACTTTGCTGAGTGTTTTGGTTACTTTCTTTCGTTGCTGAGACAAACACTTGACACCCAAAGTGAAGCAAGGAAAGGTTTATTTAACTCACAGTTTCTGGAGATTTCAGTCCATAATCAGCTGGCTAGAAGGCAGGGTGGCATGGCACTGGGGCAACACTTCAAGGCAGCAGCCAGAGCAAAAGAGCCAAAATGCAAGCCTCTTCTCTACCCTTAAATTGTACACCAGCCACCCCCTCCACCAAAACCTTCAGGGTGGGTGTAACACTCACAAAATGTCCTTGCTCTCCATCACACAGGATGAGGATGTTTACAAAGAACCCTGACTCCCTGCTGAGTCTCTCAGTTAAACTACTAAACTTCTCAAGTTGACACAATGTATTAACCATAAGAATCCACCCCTTGTCAACTTGGCAACCAGACATATTTTTTTAAAATCAGCCTCCAGATACCAAGACATGCTAATTCTTACCATTTTGCAACTTGAACATTATAACACAACTTAACAATCCTTAAGAACCAGCATTAAGTCAATCAACATTACTTAGAAACGTAACATTTTGTCCTTGGACACCCAAAGACTCATGCACATCCCTCTGTGCAAACGGCATTTAGTCCATCTGCAAGAGTTGCCAAAGTCCTAGCAGTTTCAGCATTGAAACAGTTTAAGCATTGCTGAAAAGTCCAAGTCCCAAGTCTCTGAAATGTAAGACAAACTCTTAGCTGCAGGTCCCTATGCAAATGAAAACAAAGTTAAACACTTTCAACATGCAATGGCACAAAACAAACATTTTCATTCCAAAAGTTACAAACAGGAGGGTGCAAAGCATTGGGACAAAAGCAAGCCCAAAATCCAGCAGGGTAAATGTTAAATCCTATAGTTGCTTGTCCAGTATCTGAAGCAATCTGCGGCAAATTATGAGCTCCGAAGGTCTTGTGTGGTTCCACCCCTATGGCACTTCTAGTGGTCACCGATCCCATGGCATCTCCCTTGTGCTGGCTCTGCTCCCCCATCACAGTTTTCCTTAGATGATCCACGTTCCTGGCTTTGCCAAACTTCTGGGGTCTCCATTGGGGCTTCCACTGCACCTTTGGCTTTTCACTCACAGCTTCACACACTGCCCTTTCAGGGGCATGCTGCCTGGCCTCCCAGGCCCTCTGAAATCAGGGTGGAAGCCTTCTTAACCTCTGAGCTTGTGCATTCTGCATGCACCTAAAACCAGCACCATGTGGATGATGCCGAGGTCTGTTGCCAGTTGGAGCAGTAGCCAGGCCTTCATTTCTCTTGGCTGTAGGGGTCAAGTGCCTGGATTGCTGGGCACTCTGAGCCTGATTCTGAGAAACAGATTTTCTATGCCGCTGCCATTCTGGAACATGGTGCTGTGAGGCTTTCTCCTCAAGGCAAAGTCTTCCCCCTTTGCAGTTTGGAAGCTGCAAAGGTTCAAGACTTGCTATTTTTTGCACAGCCTTCAGGCCATCTCTTCTATTTCTCTGTTCCTCAGCAGTCGAGGTCTCAGCTTTATCTTTACAGTACATAGCTTTATTGGACCATCCTTTCTGGGCAAACTCACGTTTCAAATCACCCTGCTGGGCTCTGTGCTCTTGATTTGTGACATAAATCTGGCTAAAAGCCCCCAACAATAGCCATGCCACAGTCTCAACATTTGACTGCCTTGAAATTTCCTCTGCCAGTTTAATCAGCCCACCATCCTTAACCTTAGTCTCAGGCAAAGTCTCTGGACATGAGCAAAATGTAGACAAACTTTCTGCCAAGCCATAACATACATCAACTGGAGTCCAACAACCAATGCAGTCCTTCTTCCCAGCAGAAACCACTTGAACCTGGTCTTTACTGGCAGGCTCTCTATCAACCTTCTGGTCTCCTGAGCTCTGACCAGAATCTCTCCTACAGAACAGCCTAAGCTGTTCCAGCTCTATACATTCAGATGACATCTCTGAACCTTTCCAAACTCTTCCCACAAGCCATTTCCAAAGTTTCTTGAACCACATGGTCAGGTACAGTCACAGCAATGACCCCACTCCTGGTACCAAATTCTGTCTTGGTTACTTTCTTTCATTGCTGAGACAAACACCTGACACCCTAAGTGAAGCAAGGAAAGGTTTATTTAGCTTACGGTTTCTGGAGATTTCAGTCCATAATCAGCTGGCTCCAAGGCAGGGTGGCATGGCACTGGGGCAACACTTCAAGGCAGCAGCCAGAGCAAAAGAGCCAAAATGCAAGCCTCTTCTCTACCCTTAAATTGTACACAGGCCACCCTCCCTCACCTTCAGTGTGGGTGTAACACTCACAAAATGTCCTTGCTCTCCATCACACAGGATGAGGATGTTGACTCCCTGCTGGAGTCTCTCAGTTAAACTACTAAACTTCTAAAGTTGACACAATGTATTAACCATAAGACTGAGCGTGCACACTCTCAGAGTTGGTGTGCAAAAAAAAAATAGTGTAAAAGAGCATGATGAGGAGAGGAGCTAAAGATGGTGGAACAGTAAGCAGCAGAGTAAACAGTCTCTCAGAGAAACAGTTCAGATGCTGGATTATAACATCATGGAGAGGACAAGAAGGAAGGACCTGGGTCCCCTGAACCAAGGAAGAATCTAAAATATGACTCGAAGCCCACAAAGAGAATAAACAGAATTTAAACGAAGAAGAAGGTGGTGGCTGGCAGCGCCTCAGTCTGGAGCCGGATTCACCCTACCAGAAGACCTGCTGAGCCTGGAGATGCGCGGTCACGGTTGCGGTCATGGTCGCAGCTGCGGTCGACCCCGGAGGTCTCTGCGGAGAGGCGCGGGAGTGGA
>RJWT010028547.1:0-15199 GCA_004365215.1 Cuniculus paca | reverse complement strand
GTTTGAGACCTGGACCTTGAGCATGGCTCTTTCTCGCCTTGATATCCAGTGCTTACATTATACTGTACTGTCTTAAATTTTGGTTCTGTATAAAAGACACTTTCCTGATCAGCTAAAAACACCTATTCATCTCAGACCCCTATGTTTTAGTTACTGTCATTGAAAGGGATGGTGCAAAGTAATGCTACAAAACTGTGTTGATTTGGAGAACAGAGTCTATTCCAGAGCTGAGAAGAGTAAGAAAGGAGACAACAAGAAGAGAACGGTGACAGATCTCAAGGGAGGCCTTAGAGGACCAGGCAGGAGACCATGTTTAGCATGGCAGGCAGCAGAAGACGCTACCCCTTGCCAATGAATTGTGGAAGCAGAGTCCCGATAAAATCTGATCCAGTCAGTTCTCTCTCACCCATGACTGAGGTAAGAGAGACCATAACACTATCCCGTGGAGCATACAAATAAAGTATTTTCTGTTCCTCTCTCCTGTCAAGCCCCCAACCTCTCATTACCTTTATCCAATAGAGACTGAAAACCAGTGATTAGACCACTATACTTAGCTATACAATGCAATGTATAGAAATAGGAAGATTGGAGCAGAATGACCATGAGAGAGAGATGGTGATAACCTCTTACAAGGCAAAGTTGAGCCTGCTGTGGTGGGGAACACCTGTAACCTTAGCACTCTGTGAGAATGAGGGAAGAGAATCACAAGTTCAATCCCAGCCTTGGCAACTTAGCAAGACCTTGTCTCAAAGAAATAAAAGACAAATATGGCTGGCGATGTAGCTCAGCATAGAGAATCTGGGTTTGATCCTCCATACTGAAAAACAAAATGAAGTAGATAAAGTTGCCAGAGATATAAAGACTAAATAAAATTACTTTGAATGCTCAGGAGTATAATAGCAGGATTTCATAATAATGACATAAATGCCATTGTTGTAGTTAGTAGCTCCCTCTGCAGAGATAGCAAATAGGCATGTGTGAGCAGATGGGAACTTGAAGAGTTTAGTAGGCAGAGAGAAATATAAGGGTTTGGATTCCAAAGTAAAAATTACTCACGAATTGAAAAATGGAAGAAGACCCAGGAGGAGAAGCAGGGAGAGAATCAGCTTAGATAACAAGAAGAAAGGGCAGAATTTTCATGTATATTATGACGAAGTGAAAAGACATCTGTGGGTGTTTTAGGGAAAATGCCTTTCTCTACCATTTACTGAGAAGCTGCACCAATCAGAGACATCCTCTACTGCAGTGTCTGCCACCAGGAAAGAAAGGGAAACAGCCGCACATAAAAGTCTCTGTTCAAAGAAAGGAGAAACCAGGAACTGTTCTGGAGATTGCTGTCTTTCTGGTGATACAAACAAGTTTGGATTCTGCCAAAATCAGCTCAGTGCCTGCCCTAGATGCCAGGGCTCTGTAGGACCCACCAGTGGCATCTTTCCAGTTTGGGTTTTAAGAGAACTTCTTCAGATCCACTAGAATTTCATCAAAGAATTGTTTTACTCAAAAGTACAGAAAGCATTCAAGACCTTTCAATCAAGGAGATATTTAATCAGGGGATTTATGTGTTTCTGCAACCCTTGAGGAACTCGGTGTCAAGGTTAGAGGAAGCCACTAATGATATCAGGAATCCAACATGGTCAGTAATTTCAGGAAGTTCCACCACCACCAGAAGAGATGAGTCTCAGGGAAACATCCAGAAGCCCTTGCCTACCTTGCATGTGCTGCAAGGGGATGCCTTTGGGCCCGCTCACCTCTGTGAGGGCCATTGATGGCTCCACGCCTCTGTTCCCTCATACATCCAGCATAACTGCCTCCCATTAGCAGAATGAAAGTATTACTGCTAGCAGGGGAAGCTATCAAGGAGAGTTCTCAGGCTTTCAGCCCCTACCACCTTGGGGAGGACTGAGAAAGATAGTACTGCAGACGAACGGTCCACATCTTCCACAAGAATGAAGCCCGTAACACACTATGAAGTGTCACAGTTGTGCGCCTTCTGAGCTCGTCTTTACTTCTTGAGAAAAATCTCCACTGCCTGCTTTTCCTCTGGCGCAGTATTAAGAATAAACAAAACTCACAGAATTCTTACAGTCACTGCTGAGATGCATGGCAAGAACGAATGCTTCACTTTGCTCCCCCATTCTCTCTAAAGCTAGCTCTTCTCTTTTTAAATGTACAACAATCTGAAATTCATCCTTCCTTGCTGGTTCCCCAGCAAGTATCCAAAATTGGAAACTGAGATTTCTTAAAGAGAAATTAGGAGATAAATTATATAAACCCATGTGTACAATAGAGTTCAAGAATAACTGAATAACTCATAGTTCCTCAAAGTGAACTGAATGAATTTTAACATGACTCTTGACCTTATAATACATGATAGCTTCATCACTGGTCACACTTCATAGTCCCAAAGTTCCAGGCTTGATACACCTTTTGCCACCTTCCACTTTTAGATAGATAGATAGATAGATAGATAGATAGATAGATAGATAGATAGATAAATATCGCCACAAAATGGAGCAAAATTAATGAGAATAGAAACAGAGAAAAAGGTAAGACTGAGTATCACTAAAGGCTAGGTATACATGGTCATTGTCATTGGCCCCAGCCATGTTTTAGCAAGAAGGAGAGGCTTTTTAGTGCATGAAAAAATTAAAAGATATATATTGTAATGCCATGACGCTGAGTACAGTCCTATTGGTAGCATGCGCTGGCTAGTGTTAAGAAATAATTTCCATCCTCATTCAGTAAAAATTACTTTGCCTACTCAACTGTCTGTAAGTCCCTTGAGAGCAAGAACCAAACCTAAATAGTTATTTCTTATTTATCTAGCAGAGTGTCCAACCATTAGAAAGCTCCTTATACATAATTGTGGAGCTGATGAATTGAACAAAGTGGAAAATGAGCAAACTGCATTACTCTGGAGTAACGCAATATTTGTGTCTCCCTCTCTTGCATGTGTGTACATGTGAATGATTTTGCAGTAGGTATTTATTTTAATGCTGGATATTTTGGCAATACTGTATTCCCATACAATTCTACATGAGTCTGTAATACAAGGGACAAGTTCAGTTACTCAGTTCTTTAACACAAGCTTAAAACAGAAGATGTCATCTTACCCTGGGTTTAGGTAGAAGGATAAACTATAGGTGTCTTCTAGGAGAAGAATAATTCTTAGTGGGAAAATGATAAATTTTGATGCTATTATTTTTAATTGTGTTTGTCACCAAGTGAAATCTGAGCTCTTGCAGTGTGGTTTTGAATTCAAATGTTATCAACTGGAATTGACATTAATTACTTTTCTGCTGCCTGGCATATGTTGGAACATTATTTCTACAGTAATCCTATCAAAGTCACATAGGCAGTTGTCTCTGCTGCGATCTCTGTCATCATCACCATAATTATTGCTGTTGAGTATCTTCTGGTCTCCATTTATCTCAGCCAGACTCTGCACCCCATGCCCCCTTCTGTGCTCCGTCTCCTCTGCAGGAAGTCCCATTCTCTCGCGTGTGGTGCAGTAACCGGCAGCCCCTGCACTGTGCCTTCTCCCTGGAGCGCTACACGCCCACCACCACCCAGCTGTCCTGCAAAATCTGCATCCGGCAGCTCAAAGGCCATGAGCAGATCCTCCAAGTGCAGACATCCATCCTAGAGGTGAGTCCTAGAGGTACCAGTCTTTTGACTCCCTTTCTTAAAAGCACTATGCCTCTCACAGCTGTGCTCTTCAAAGCCTGAAAAAACTTCAAAATGTGTAAACTCTTTTTATTCTCATTATTGATAAAGGAAAATAAAACTTTCACAGGCTGGGGGTTGAACTGTGCTTCCCAGTGGGCAGAGAAATTTAGACTGTAGGTTAAATTTTAAGTATAGGCTCTGGGGAGGGACTTTTGCAGAAAGAGGTAGTACAGGACTTTTCACGCACAAAACCACAAGCAGATTCCTAGTCTACAGTAGGCTTGGAATACCAGCTGTGACACATTGCAGGCTGAGTCCGGATGGTACAGGTGAGACGCATACCATAAGAAGGCACAAGGTCACCACTGAGCTGTCTTACACCTGCTTCTGACTAATTTTCTAGAAGTCACTGGTCTTACATGTATTTCATCCTTAAAACCTGGGATTTTGTTGTCCCGGGAGGACACTTTATCTCATAGCCTCCAGGCTCATGGCTTTGTATGTCCACATTTCCAGTGAACCTAGATTCATCAATGGGATAATACAGTTGGTGCCTAGTATCCATGGCTTTGACGTTTACAGATTCAAACAGCACAGATTAAAAACATTCTGAAAACCAAATTTACATCTGTACTGAACATGTACAGTTTTTTTCTCTGTCATTATTTCCTAAACAATACAATGATTTGCTTAGGTTTATATTAGGAATTCTAATCTAGAGATGATGTAAAATATACAGAAGGATGTACATTGGTTACATGCGAGTATGACACAGTCTTTACACGAAGACTTCGGCATCCTCAGATTTTGGTAGGTTCTGGAGGTTCCTGCTCCAAAGATGAGAGGACAGACTAAGATGGACAGGGTAGATATGAATCTTATTCTACAAGGTAAACAGTTGAATTAGAAAGAGATAGGGGCTCTTGCCCAACTAATATCACTACTGAAAGACAGAGTTAAATAAAATGCAAATCAAAGGAGAATTTACTTGAAGATGTTGCAAAAGGTACCTGATGCCTACAATGACTCTGATTTGGCCTAAATCACTGAATGACTACATGGTTTTGGACTTGAGCTTACATGAATGGAGGATTCCCTCTCAAATGTTAGGGTCAAAGGGAGAGAGTAGCAGAAAGTCTGATGCCTTTCTTTTTTTTTTTTTTAAACAAAACAAAAAAGAAACAATACAGAATTTCAAAAAACAAAAATAAAAACAACAGTAAGAAATTGACATAGTTAATACACTCCATATTGTTATCTTAGAAGTAGTTGTCCAGGTTACAAGATCTAGGCATAAAAAATTCACATCTTCAAGGTAATTCCTGACTAGTGTAGGAAAAGACATATTTAATTGTTCACCTGTGTAGTTGATTGATAAACATATAAATAAAATATAGATAAATGTATAAGTAAAACATATTTCTTGATTTAGGCTTGACAGAAACTTTAGTACATTTATATACATACACGTTAATTTCAGGGGGTTTTTTTTGGCTTTGAAAACTCATAGCCATATATCATTATCACTTATCCCCGTTCTCATTACAATTCATTATAAAACACAAGTCCTGCTAATTCCCCACATAGTTTTTCTGAGGAGATGACTTTGCAAAGGGTTGTGCCTTAAAATTGATAGCTGTCTTCACTGACGTGTTTATCCACTCTTTTTATTCATTATGGCCGATTAGCATTTTGTGCTAAAAGAGTTTTGATGAGGAAGGTATATCCGGAAACCTACAGTAGGATATTTTTAGAGCTTCTCTTTTATAGTTCTGGCATATTTACCATCATACATTTCAAAGTAACATTAAAATTTTAAGAAAGTTTTAAAATATAAACAAGAGGAAAATCGCAATAGGCCTAGTATTCAGAAGCATTCATGAAAAGGCAAAATGTAGAGATGCCTCTGATCCAAATTTCCTTAAATGTCTGTTACCAAGTCATCAAAAGAATTCCAGGCTTAAAGCATTTTGTTTTTTAAGGCACCCACATGTTGGTGATCTACTTCTGGTATTATAGGCTATTTATACAATGACGATATGATAAGGCTGGTCTATCCCGGTATCTTTTCTCCTTACCAATATAAATTATTTGAAGTGCAAGGAAGGAAAATTATCTAATAAACCAATTCTGTCCTTTACTCTCCAATTCCTTTCCTAATGCTGCATAAATTTAAAGCCACTTTGAAATGCCTTGAAGAAGATGCCTTCACCGTATCTTTTTACAATGGGAGGCAAATAGACTACTACTTAGATTTTCATTTCTGTGTGAATCATCAGGTTCATAGGCTACTGCAGTTTAGAAGCTTTTTAGCCCTTTTGATCTTTCCAAGGATCACTTTATTAATTGCTTCAAGCGTTACTGCAGGAATTTGACCCAGCGTATATCCATCCCTTTGTAATAAACTGTACTCCTTAGACAAATTTCATCTGTTAACATTTTCTGTGTCAGAAGAAATCTAATAACTTTTGAAAGCCACTATATTTCAGATACTGTTTTCATTTGCTTTCACATTTATCATACAATCATCACAACCCTGTGGGTTAAGTATTACTACTGTCACAATTTTACATGATATAAAATCTCAAAGAAGTCAACTCTGTGTTCCAAAGTCTTTGAGCTAATGGGATGGGGGAGAGATACTGTGTTACTTCAGGGGCCTGAACAAGACCCGCCTTCCCTGGGGGTCTGGTGACAAACCTCCCAACACCAGCGATGTTAACCTCGAGTACATAAAAGGAGTAATAGGAAAACTGAGAAATCCTTTCTTCCAAAGAAAAAAGGAGTGGGATAGAACCATTTGTGTGTTGAATTAGAACAACTGTTCATTCTAAAGGAGCCTTAAGAGTAGAATAAATACCCTACATGTGGATTCTAGATATGATAACCTGATTAATGATCACACAAGGTCCTTCCAGCTGTGGGACTGTGTAACTCCTGGGAAAAGCATACATCTAGTGATAGATCTGGTTCATAAAAACTGCCCTCTTTTCTCTAAAGATTACTTGATTTCTGTAATCCAGGCAAAATGGAAGACATAGTAAGTGGAGAGGAATGGTGATTCCTTGGAGAGAAAGGAGGGGACCTCCAAGACATAGGTCTCTGTCGATCAGTAAGTTCAGTTCATGGATCAGTTAGCAGCTACACACATATCATGGCTACCAGACTGGGAAAGACTGCAGTTACATGGCTTTCCTAAGTTAGCAACTAGTGTTTTATCGTTTAAAATCAGAAATGATAATATGGAACTTTGAAGCTTTCTACAAATGTCTTTGAAATTTTTTTCATTTTTCTTTTTTAATACCCACTCCTCTCAAAAGTTCCTGTACATTTAGGTTTGGGGATCCCAGTCTGTATCTTACTTGAATGAACTGTTGTAGGATTGCTGTTTCCTCTATTTAATAATGAAATCATGAGGTGGGTGTGTATGTATGTGTATCTATATATATTTACACACATACGTAAAATATTTATTTTAAATATCTACATCAATGCAGTGATTATCCTCACTGAAGGCATTTGCTCCTCTGTGTTCAGTGACACATCTATCACATCCCTCAGGCCACTCATCTAAGTGGTTTTCCAAATAAATACAATTCTTAATACTGCTCTTCAGAGTTAGCAATATTGTTTGAATCTTTAGAAGTTAGTTCCCCTTAAATCATTTTTAAATTTTTATTATTAATACATGTAACCTTAAACTTAACACTAGTGTATTACCTAATGATTATTGCCAATTGACAATCTATAAAAAACAGCAACATCGCTCATCTAAACAGGAACAGAAATTGTTTTAGTTAATACTAAAAAGGGAAGAATCCCTAATAATTTATTTCAGCACTCCTTTTATTAGTATAATATTATGGAAGACTTTTTTTTTTTTTTTGGTAAAAATGACTTAAATGGGGATCTGTACTTTACAGTTTCCCTTCAAGCAGTTCTCTTATCTTTCCTCCAAAAGTGGTGAAAGTTGGGGGATAATTTGTCTGTTATAAAACAGAATACTTGGATTCGCTCATTGATTTACAACTCCCTAAGCTAACTGGGTAGCAGCCGCTTATCTCAGATGTGCAGAGCATGAAAATCTACTGTTCCTCTGCATATTTAATTCAAACAATCAGGAAATGTGATGTATCAGATTCTTATTACCTGGCCCAGATGTCTCTTAGAATGCATCATAAATGTTACCCAAAGTGCTATCTTTTGTGCGTGAAAATATTTAAATTTGGAACCTTACAAGCAAAATTGGGCCTACTTTTTAAAGTGTTGTAAATAGGAAAAAATACTTATTTTAAGGTTCAGTCTAATATTTTATTCACTTTTAAAGAAAACCACTGTCTCCAGCCTTTTCTGAAGACATTGTGTATCAAGGCAGTCTTTCTTCTGCCACTAATAAAGACAAATTTTGGTAGATATTTCACAAGTACCAGCAGGGCTTCTACAAGCCCCATTTTCTGTCCTGCCATTCTTTGACCCAGACTGCTGTATTTTCCATTTCGAGCCACCTTTTTTCAAGTTTATACCCTTCGGTGCTATTTTCCAATCACAGCTTCTGTTAACTTGCAGCCCCTGCCCCCCAGTCTAGTTTCTACCATACTTTTCAAGTCAAAAAATATATAAGGAAGCTATTCCTGCTTCATTTGCATTTTTAGATGCTAAAAGAAATTTTACAAACCATGATAAAAAATGATGTATCTTGTAACCCATTTTATGCAGTAAGAAGCTGAGTTGGTTTATTTTATAACCACCCAATATTTCAGAACAGAGCTGTCCAATCTCCTTGGAGTAAGTACCTATCCACCCAATTTCTATTCAGTTGATGCCTTCTAATTCTTCAAGGCCAAATCAGATGCCTTCCCCTGAAGCCTTTGCTACCATAAATACCTGAAGTAGCATGTTAATATCACTCACAGAATATTTTTCTTAAGCACACTGCTCGCTGTGTTGTACTTAAAACAGGGAAATGAGCACTGGTGCAGTTATTCGGGTATCTGAATTCTATTCTAGTCATTGTTTTGGTTATATCACAAGCTACCTGGGTGAGTTTTACCACATTTCAGTACCTCTGTGGGGTCTATAAAAAATTCAAAAGGGCAGGTTAAGAAACTGAGGCTGAGGTCATAAAGCATCCCAAATCACCTTACTCTGAAGTGTGATTTTTCTGATTCATAAAACCATCCTTTTGCTAGGCGAGCAAGCTAACTGCAAACCCTGGAAGAGTTTTTATGAGCGCTGTTCTGTAACACACCAGGGAATAGAACTAAAACCAGCATATGGAATCTGTTTAATATAATAATATGTCATGTGAGTCACCAAGGGGAGGGTATAATCGGAAGCACTTTTTCAATGTATTGTACCCCAAAGCTGCTCTTTCCCAGAACACCCAAGATAGCCTTCCAGAAATGCAGGGTTTGGTCACCATGTTTCCAAAAGACAGCCTTTGTAATATAGCAGTGCTCACAGTCTACAGAAAGACCAAAAACCATGCCGGTCGTTACTAGAGTCTGGACTTCACCTGGGAATTTTTGGAGACTTGCCATGTCTGATGGATGCACGAGTCTGGCACTAGCAGCAAAGGGTGTTGAGACTGTGAAACCCACAGTAGGCAAATGAGTAAAGACTGGAAACCATGGAAGATAAGGACATCAGCAATGTTTAGGAAAAACATGCATTCACTTATTAACTTGAGGGAGGGCGCAACAGACAAGACAAGCCCCTAATGCCAAGGCAACATCTTACTGTTTAAGTGGTCCTAACTGGTTCCTTAACCCAGTTTCATAGCTCCTGCCTTAATTTTACCTTGTATTAGTTTTTTTTCTCTTGCTGCTTAAATAACAAATTACCACAAATTTAGCTGAATAAAACAATACTCATTTATTCACAGCTTCTGTTAAGTCAAAAGTGCATGCATGACTGAATAAAACAATATTCATTTAGCTGAATAAAACTATACTCATTTATTACTTCACAGTTTTCATAAGTCGAGCGTCCACGCAGGGCATCCCCAGATCCTGATCAACATTACGCAGGCTGAAATCAGGATGTTGGCTAAGGGTGTTTTCTTATCCACAGCACAGAGGCCGAAAGCATTCAAATTGTTTGCACAATTCTGTGTCTTGTAGCTAAAAGACTCAACTTTTTTGTTTCTTCCCCCTTGGGCTCTTGGCTAGGATCACTGTCAGCTCCTAGCCACGGGGCTCCTGGTACAGCTGGGTCGCAGCATGGCTGTTTGATTTCTTCTAGGGCAGCAAGAGACCTCTGAACAAAAACTTTCTCTTTCCCAATTTTGAGGGCCACATGGTTAGGTCAAGCCCACCCAGGAAAATCTCTCAACTAAATAGGAACTTTAATGATTTCAGCACAACACCCTAGATTTATAACATATAATAAGCATAGAAGTAATTAATTCAGATATTTTTCAGTCTTTAATATTCTGTTAGTTCCCATAAACTTATCAGCAACTACTGCAATCTGGCAGATCTCTGTGCAATTTCATTTTGGACATGATCTAAGTGCTATGATGTACTGAAATATCAAATCCTCTTTGGGTAGACCTCAATTAAAAAGAAAGGTAGGCAGACAGCAGGCTGAAGCCTTGTAATCTGCATTCCTGCACAAAGCTAGTCTAGGTCTAATTCATGTTTCGCCAGAGGGATTTAGTTCTATAGGGAAACCAAACATTTATCATAGAATCATACAACTTTAGGACTTGGAAATAAAAAAAAAAAATTTGTGACTAACATACAATAAGTACCTCTTTGTAGCTTTCCTGACCTGGCCTATTTTGTAAGAAGCACTCATGTACAGCCAACTAGCATGACACAGGCAACCTAGAAATAAGAACACGACTCCAGGAAGCAAACCTGGGATATCTGACAGTCTTCTTTGATCAGCCCATTCATCTTTGGGCAGAATGACTGTCAGAAGGTCATTCCATACACTAAACCTGAATCTGTCATTTGGTAGCTTTTCCTCCTAACTCTTGCTCTATCCCCACATAGCTAAAACAAAAAAACAAAGGTCTAATCCTGCTTTCTCCTGATGGTTCTTTGGATTTTGGAAACTGGTGATTGTGACTCTCCTGAGTGGAAGAAGCATTTGTAAATCTCCAGTACAGAGTTTATTAGGCTACTAGATGAGTTCTTCACTATTGTACTAGGGAAGGGAACTTGTCAACATATTTTACAGTATTTCTTGGAACCAGCAAGCATGTTGCATATTATGTACATCGCACAGATTTTTAGAAATAAAAATGTTATTGATAATGCTTTCCCTATTTTGTTTACAGAGTGAACGAGAAACCATCACTTTCTTTGCACAAGAGGACAGTGCTTTCCCTGCACAGACTGGTCCCAAAGCCTTCAAAATCCCCTACTCTATCAGACAGCGGATTTGTGCTACGTTTGATACTCCCAATGCCAAAGGCAAGGACTGGCAGATGTTAGCACAGAAAAACAGCATCAACAGGTAACTGCTGACGATTTCATGGGGGAGAACTTTGGAAAATGCAGTGGGCTGGAATCCAAGTGGGTATTGCTAGCTTTACAGATTTCTCTGACCCTGTGTGATCTGTGGTTCTGCTAAGGTGACACTATGTGTGGTATTTCCTGTCACCCCGCCACAACCTTTGGAGACATCATGGACAAGCTGTACTTTGGTTCTGGTCCCATCTGTAAGTGTGCTAATTGCTCATACAAATAGGCCTGGACTGTGTCATCTTGGTGCTTGTGGGTGATCAGAGTCCAGCTTAAGCTGGTGTCACAGACACAGGGCAGCAGATTTCTCCCATTCCTCCTTACTGTTCACGTGTACGTGCACAGCCTGCAAGAGTAAGTGCCTGAATACAAAATAAGAAGTTTGAAGACGACCCTCAGGCCAGAAGGCGGAGGCAACAAACAAAAGAAAGGTGACTTTGACACCCTGAGTGAGTGCACTACTAAAGCTGACACTGGTCCTTACTGTGCTCACACTAAAGCTGAGTTAGGGGCAGAACAGATTCAGAATGGGCTCGACAACTCTAGATGGACAAAGGCAGAGTGATACTATCCAAAGCAACCCTGATAGATGGGCTTGAGGGATGACTCGCAGGGAGAAAGGCATTGACAAATGAAATCTCCTCTCCTTACTCCACCCTCTGCGTGCTGCAAAATGAATAGAAATGAGAGCAGGTTTTGCTAGGATCATATTATTTCCCTTTTCTTTGGTAGGATTTGTTTTTCCTTTTGAGGCAAAGCCTTATTTTCTTACTATTTGGCTAGCTCTCTTATTCCCATTTTTCGTTCTTTATTTGCAGACATGCTATCTGCCTCTTTCTTGTCTGAAAGGGAGGGTAGATGTCTGCCAAGAAGGGATGGAGTACGGCTCCCTGTCTCAGAAGGAACTGGAAGCCAAGAACAAAGAGTACAGCTAGAAAGTAGTTGGGATGTATTGCTGCCAGAGGAAACTGAGCGTACAGGAGCAAGCAGGCCCGGAAAGAACAGATAACATTCTTGAAAAGGCATGTTGAAAATTAAAGAATGCAATATATGAGTGTACAAGAAAAGCAGGTTGCTATTTCCCAGCAATGTTGATGAAGTATGAGATGTCTTATTTATAGTCTCAATTATTTCAAGTTCAATTCTGATCTGTAGGAAGTCAGAATACAAAACTAACCCAGAGAATATATTTTGGTTTAACAAAAGAGATTGACAGACAAACAAACAGTAGTTTGGACAGAAACTCAAAACACTGGCTTTGCTCCCAATCCCTGTCTACCTGAATATGTCATTTACCATCCCACCATTTGTTTTTCCAGAAATGCAGTTCATTGGATTGGAAGTAAATCTAGTCTCTAACTCATCCTATAATATTTTATGATTTTTTTAAGTAAAGGAAGAGGACTTTTTCAAAGAATGGGAAAGGAGAAGATAAGCAGCTACTCAGCAGAATAGGGGGCATCAGAAAAGCAAATACTACAGAATTTTATTATTATTTGGGGAGAAAAATGGCCACAAAGTATTAGCATAACCACAGGACCCACAGGAAGAGCATTTTGCTGCCTAGTTCTATTGTAATTTCCATTTAACCTTATACAGAAGACCTAAAATGTGGGCATCCCCCAAAGTCATCATTTCTGGCATCCCACAGTGGGGGAAATGCATTCCATACTGGGAGCCGAAGTTTCGTGGCTGTTTGTGTCCAGAGATTAATGCACACCAGCTGCTTATGCTGGAGCCCAGCACCCCGCCCCCAGTTTCTTTTATGGCGGTCATAAACTTGAGCCTTTGGTGTACCTGTTGGTTGGTTTGTTTTTCCTAATATTCCGTCTCCAGCAAAGGCTAAATTCCCTTTAAAAAGTCAAATGCCTAATTTATGGAAAATTTCTAACTTAATGCTCAAAATATGTAGATTCACAACAGATGTTAGTCAGCCCCCTTGACATCGTCACAGTAATCACCAAATTAGAATAGCATGAATATAGGTAATGTACTTCTACCTTGAAATCTTTGATAGTTGACATGTGCAATTTCAGTAAGTAGCATTTCCTACTTCCTCTTTATTCCCTAGCTTTCATCTTCAAAAGTAGCTTATCTATAGAGTAAGAATGATTTAAACTAGGGCTCAGCAAATTTGTTCTTTTCTGTAAAGGACCAGAAAATAAGTAATTTAGGCCTCATGGGATTCTGTTGTCACTGCTCAGCAATTTGTTCATCTCTGCCTCTGTAGTGTGAAAACTGCCAGAAGAAAACAAGACAACAGAAAACACATAGATGAAGAGACATAGTTGTGTTTTAGTGTTCTCAAAAATACACAAGAATCCATACTTGGCCTCCACTCATAGTGCACTGAGCACCGATTTCCATGGTCTGGCCTCATGCAGGAAAACTTCCATAGGCATTGTCCCTTCCATCAGGATAATACCTGGACTGAGGATTCTCATTCGCCGCTATAGCCAAGCCTGCACAGTACAAAAGAGGCTGGTGTGTGCTTACAGCAGAGATAACCACCAAATTTGGAGAAGTAGGATAGGAGAAGGATGACACAAACCGCCTTATATGACACAAGCCAAGTTTCCTTCTCATTTTGCAGAAATGCTCAATTCCTTTTCTGTTCTCATTGTACCAACGATGTATGTATAACAGGCAAGGAAGAGGCTTTCACGTGTAACCCATCACAAGTTTCTAGTGTGATCTCAAATTACCATTTTCACTCTTATAGTTGGAAATAACACAGTGTGATGCTAATAAATTTGGAATGCAGGAAGCTTAAATCAACAATATAGCAACATTATTAGGTGAAGGCGCTATTTCAAAAGCTTGGGATTTCATTAATTCTGGGGTTGCAACAGAAAGATGATCAGAAAGTGTAATGGATTTGTGACTGGTGGGCCACTTTAAACACCAGCTGAACTGAATCAGCCTATTGCTGAACGTGGGTGGCCCAGCTGAGGACTGTTGCCAGCATCAAAAGGAGACATGGAAAGAAACAGTAGCATCAGTGCTGTTGTTTGGAACTCTTGGTTCTCCTGGAGAAGCTTATGGAATTTCTTCCCTGATAGGAGCTTGGCTGTTATCATTGGAGGAGCTTGGGACCTTGTTGTTGCTGAAAATGGCTGCAGCTCATTTTGGGGGAGCTCTGGTCCTTACATTGAGCATCACTTCCTGGTTCCGGAGGGGAAGATGTGTGCTGCTCATCTCCAGGAGAAGCTTTTTGCACTGGCTTCCTGATGTGAACTCAGCTGTTCCCATCTTGGGAGGGGCTCGGGACCTCTTTGTTGCTGAGAATGGCTGTGGTACTTTTTGTGGGAACCGTGGTCCTTATTTTGAGCATTGCTTCTTGGTTCCAGTGTAGAACCCTCAACCTACTGGCACAGATCCTTCCCTTCACTGGCATAGACTTTGTAGCTTCCACCACTGACCTTTGGGCCTTCCCAGTGCAGATCTATGAAACAGACTTGCATGGGTCATTGTCATGGGCTTTTGGCCTCCAGCTGGACTCGTGGGAGGCACTGTCATGGGCTCTAGGTCTTCAGCTGAACTCATGCAGGTTTTTGCCATGGGATCCAGGCCCTTGACTGGACTTTCTAGGTCTTTAGTGTTGTGGACAGATTTCCTGCACTTTCTTTGTATTGACCATTATAAATAATACTATAAATTATATGTCTTGTATGTAATTGTTCCTCTTGAAACCCCTGACTACAGTAAAAAGCATAGAACCCATTATTTTGTTCAGAGAACTGCCCCATCTTGATCTTGCAATAGCACTTGTACAGGCTCTTCTCTTTTCAATTTCCGAAATTGTTAAAATGTTAGCAAAGTAACAGCTTTCATGTCATGAAGGAAGCATTTTTTTGCAAAGAGAATGGAGAAAATGTTTGATTTTTGTTTGTTTGCTTTTATTTTTATGCCAATGAAAATGTTCTCTCACTTCTTTTGGTAAATGCCAATGTCACTGATGGTAATTTGCCTTTTTGCCGAAAAGATTCTGCTTAGATCTGAATAGGAAAGACAAGGCAGGCAATAGAAAGTTAGGAGAATGTGTGCCAGGACCA
>RJWT010028546.1:0-15175 GCA_004365215.1 Cuniculus paca | reverse complement strand
TCCAGCGGCCCACGTGACCACACTCGAGCCTCAACAGCTGCCAGGCAGTGGCTGCGCATGCCTATCACCCCAGCACTCGGGAGGCTGGGGCGGGAGGTGGCGGGGAGTCCCAAGGCCAGCCCTGGGCTACACAGAGAGTTCAAGGCCGGCTTGAACTGCACAGACGGACCCTGTCTCAAAAAGACAAAATGAAAGCAAACCTCTACAGCCTCCCCACGCCCTGCAGCCAGGCTGGTCCCCGGAGAGCTGGCTCCACACAAGGCCACCATGCAGGGAGGGGCTCCAGTGGGAGGGCAAGGGGACAGGCACATTCCCACGGGGCAGCATGAGGCCCTCTGGTCACTGCTTATGGCCTTGAGAGAGCCTGTAGCGACCATGACACGGAATAAAAATAACGCGAACAGGCTGGCGGGAGGAGACGGGGGCTTCCCCGCAGGGCACTCCCCTCGCCTGTGGGTGGCGTTCCCCAGCTGGGAGGGAGGCGGCTCACAGCTCAGAGCTGCTGAGGCCATGCGGCCCAGGCCTGCAGGAGGCCAACTCCAGCCCACCACTGCCAGGCATCAACCTGGGCTCACGGGACCAGTGCGGGACAGGGCAGGTCTGGCTCAAAGCCCTACTCTAGGAGGTTCCTGGCCACACTGCAGGCTCCACAGGCTGGAAGCCGGGCCTTCCAGGGACCCAGGGCTGCTCACCGGCCACAGGGCTGCCCCATCCTGGCCCAGCTGCGCACCCAGACACCTGGACCAGACCCGGCTCTCCGCTGGCAACTGGCCGCCTCTGACCCCAGCCCCTCCACACCAGCACAGGGAGGTAGAGGCCATGGCCAAGTCCACTCAGATGCTCAGGGTGGTACCCCACCTCGGGCTCGGCTCACAACCCCTCCCCATTTACCAAAAAGTCCTCGGGGAAAAACACAGACACTAGGAGCCCCAGCTTCTCCCCCAGCCTCTCACTTCCAGTAACTGTTATTTCCGCTCATCAACAACCGAAACTGAGAGGAAATGGTGGGAGGCAGGTCCCCAGCCCCGCGGCACAGTCCCTGCCGCTTAGTCCCGCCTATCTTTCCCGCATTTCCCACCCACCTTCCTCTCATGAAGCCTGGGCCAGAGAGGGTGGGCCATGGTCCCAGACCACCTGTCCCCATGCCAGTGCTGGCCTGTGGCATCTTGAAGTGGGGCTGGGGAACCCCCAGCTGGGACCTGGGTACCCCAGGGCTGCAGGCACAGATGCTTCCCTAGTACACCAGGGTCTCCCCACAGCTGGGGGCCACCACCCCAAGTGTCATCTCAGCAGAGGGCAGCAGTCCCATCCTCTCCTGTCACTGGCCGCACGTCCACTGCCTGGGTAGGGGCTGTCCACCTCTCAAGTCACCACCTGTCCCTGGTCCACCATAGACCCAGGGATGACAGGATGCAGCGGGACCCGCATCCCTGAGGCCAGCGCTAGGGCTGGGGCTGGGGAGGGGAGGAGGAGTTCGTTCAGCCAATTAGCAGTGTCAGCAGAGGTTAAGGGGGCCGCTCCCAGTCAGGACAGCCACTTCCAGCATTTGACCGAGGCCAGGTGACAGTGAGCCAGGACGGCCTGATGACCCATGAGGGCGAGGAGGGACCTCCCCCAGCCCCAGGCCCGCACTTCTTCAGTAACCTCTCAGCACCTGCCAGAGTGGCTAGCCAGGGAGGGCTCTGCGGTGTGGAGATGCCCCACGGGGGCCCTCAGGAGCAGGGGTGCCTGGCAGCAGGCTTTGAGTGTGCAGGACCTGCAGGTGTGGTAAGGAGGCTCGGGTGCCAATTCACCCGACTTCCCCTGTCACGCCCCCGCTCCCAGCACATGTGAAAGCAGGACTCGACGCTCCTTCCAGGAAACTGCCAGGCCCTGGCATGGCTTCCCATACCAGCCAGGGGCTGCAGTTCTTGCAGGACGTGACCTCCCACGGGGTGTCCACAGCCCGCCAAGGAGCACACACCCAAAAAAGCCACTCTGGGGCTGAGGGCACAGCTCGGCGGCAAAAGTACTTTCCTAGCAAGTGCAAGGTCCTGAGTTCCATCCCTGGTCCAAAAAAGAAAAAAAGCCACTCTGCACCAGGAATTCATTCTAGAGTGTACATGTGAGGCTCTGGGCTGAGTGGGGCCCTGCTGAAAGGACATCTCTCCAGGGCTGGGGACAGTGGATGTGGGGGGTTGCTCTGTGGGAAACCCTGGGGAGAGGACTTCTCTTTCCACAGCTCCACCGGTCTCAGACCCACACAGAAAGCAACCCCAAGTGCAGCACCCCTGCCCATACTCCCATCACCACTGCGGATAACGATCAAGGACAGGTGCTAGGACTCAGGCTCCGGTCTGGCAGGAGAGAAGGGCGTCCTGCTGCAGGAGGCCTGGCGCCTCTGAGCCCCAGGGCGACGCAGGGTCACAGCCTGCATCACAGGCCTCAGTCCTACCAGCTGACCAGAGCTAACCTGGGGCCCTGGATGCATCCAGCCTCACTGCCCACTGCTGCCTCGGCCTGGCAGCCCAAGCGCCCTCCACAGCAGGCCCTGCCCCAGCACCCAGGGCCTAGAGCACCCAGGAGAGGCATCTGAAGCACTGACCTCTGGTGGCTGAGGCCGAAAGGTCTGGGGTCAGGTGGGGTGGTGCCTCTGCTGCAGGGGAGAGTGGGGTGTCTGCTGTACCCCGCAGTGCAGCACAGTTGACACTTAGAACCCCTCCTGCAGGCCCAGGAGGTCACAGGCTTGGCTGGCAGGGGTGAGGCACCTCTTGGAATGGCGGGGCTGTGGGGATGCAAGGCCTGTGCTGGGCTCCGTGGCTGCAGGGGCAGCGGTTTCTCCAGGAAGCCGTGCTGGACACCTGGGCCCACTGCATGCCCCCTCTCGGAGGTCAGCTGAGTGCACCCAGCCTCAAGCACCATGCCCGCTTTGGGCCAGTCCCTGATGGCATCAGGTGGCTGAATTCTAGTCCCCAGAGGGTGATGCTCTGACCAACGAGACAGCACAGGGACACTGCTCAACGAGAGAAGCCAGACACGCAGGCCGAAGGCCGCTCTCACAGGAAGCATCAGGACAGACAGAAGCGCGTCAGTGGCTGCCAGGGGCTGAGGGAGAGGCTGGGATGCGACTGCTTTGGGGTGACAGAGAAGTCTCAGGCAAGCGCTTGAGCCGCTGAGCTAAATCCCCAAGCCCTGAGAAGTCAGAACTGGCAGTAGTGACGGTTCCACGAGGTCCTGAAATTACTAAGTGCCACAAAACGTGTGCTTCCAATGGTTAAGACAGCGTATTTTATAGTATGTGTGACTCGCCACCCGAAAGCCCCCCAGATTAGCCCTCGGCCCCCTGGGCCCAGATTGCGCCACCTTGGAGAAGCACCTCTCCCTGCCCTCCACCTGTTCCTCATGCCCCCTCCTGGGAGGGGCGCCCCAGCCCAGCGCTCAGAGGCTCAGCACTCAGAGCAGGCCCCGGCCTGGTGGAACCTGTCCCGCTGCAGGTTCAGGCCACGTGCTCAGGCACCGCTGCCAGCTGCCACCACTGCTGTGCTTGCTGACTGTCCCACGGTCCAGCCTTGCCGGGACAAAACTACAGGGGATTCCAGGGTCATTGATCCTAGAGGGGGAAACTGAGGCCCAGGAGGAGACCGGGCTCTGGGGCACAGCTCACTGGAGCCAGCAGGATCTGGCCTGCCGGGGAGCGCAGGGCGTGTCCCATGGGGAGCCCCCGCCTGCCTGGGAAACCGGGGATCAGAAGCTCAGACTCGGAGGAGGGCCATCAGCATGCCCTCGAGCCAGCCGCTCATTAAAGCCAGTGATGCTTCCTCTTGGGCCTCTGTGAAAGATCCAGAAAGTTCTGGATGCGCCTGCACAGGAAGGCCAGGCTGACGCAAGCTGGTCCCTCGTCTCCACCCTTGCAGGGCCTCTGTACCTCTCAGCCTTGTCTTTCCTACCTGGAAACCAACACCACTGGCCCTGCAGGGAGGATAGGCAAACACGGGGCCACCAACCGGGGGCTCCCCGCTCAGGAGGTGTCACCATTTTTGAGGAAAGCAACATCAAAGTTCAGTCACCTCTGCAAAGCCACATCCTGTCACTATTTATAGATAAGACACAGGACAGGAAAGGTTCACGCCCCTCACCCCGCCTGGCCCTGCTGGGTGGGCCCATCTACCCTCCACGGGGCCGTGTTTAAGGACCTAAGCCAGTGCCCACTGACAGAGGGCTGCCGTCTGTGACTCAGACATGACACCCCGTAGAGACCCCACCACTCCCAGCACCCACTCCACACCCTGAAACGGGGCTCCCCTGTCCACCACCCACCCCCTCCTCCCCGGGGTCACAGCTACTCGCTCTGCGCTTTTGTATTTTGATTATTCTCTCTCTGGGAAGCACTGGCAGCCCCCACTCCGGGGCTCCCCTGGCTCTGCAGCAGGCGGGCCCTCTGTCCGGGTCTTGGCTTCCTGGCTGAGCAGCAGAGGTCCCACCCAGAGCAACAGAACCAGCAGCGCCGCCTTCCCCAAGGCAGCAGGTGGAACAGGACAGGACCAGGTGACAGAACATGCAGGGCTTCTGCTCGGGCCCTCCCAGCCTAAGGAGGTGCTTCCCGAAGAGGCCCCGGTCACTCCTCGCCTGGTTTCCTTGCTCTGGAACAAGAGGGGCAGGGCTGTGGGGAGCTGTGACCGCTGGGCCACCCCGGCCGGCCTCCCTGGGCCTCTTCCTCTTCACCTTCTGGAGCCTGAAAGGGACGGGGTCATGGGGCTGCTGGGAGCTGCGTCACAGTGCAGTGGGACAGGCCCGCCCCATGCATCGCCTGCGCGGCTTGCTGTCCCTGCACTGGAGGCTGCATCCGTCTTGTCCCAGCCCTGCCCCAGCTCTGTGCCACACTCCAGGTGCTCCAAGCACCCAGGGAAGGAAGCAAAGGTAGCCAGGCGGAGCCACAGGCAGGGTGGGGCGGGGGCAGGAGCATCCCCAGAATCTCGAGCCCCTCCTGAGCACAGCTCAGCGGGCAGCCCCTTTGGCTTCTCTGAATCAACTCTTTCACCAATGAAGCACTCAGAATGAGGCTTTGCCCTCTCACGGCAGCATGGGACACACAGGCATCCGTCCTCTGCTGTCCTTACCACCGAGACATCAGCCGCCTATCAGCCCTGCCTTACAGACAGGGAAACTGAGGCTTGGGGTGACCTGAAGACCCAAGGTCACCAAACTGGTGGGCAACAGAACGTGGCCTCAAATGCTGGGCTGCCTGCAGCTACAGCCCAATCCCTCCGGGTTCTCTGGCCAGGAGGGCTCATCAGACTTCTGTGATACCAGACAGATACCCCCAGGATCTCCTGACTTCTTGCAGGCAGAGGGAGCTGCTTAGCCATCCCACTACGCCTCTGGCCCCAGCGCAGAACTGGCAGCCCCAAGTGGCGGGTGGTAGACCCTCCCCCCCAAAGACAGAGCTGCCTCCAGCTCTTCTCACCCTTGGCACTCATAGGGCTGGCAAGGAGGCTGGTGAGAGAGCCCAGCCTGCCCCAGGGGCCGCCAACTTCCACTGCAGCAGCTGCCCAGGGGCTGCACCCCACCTATAGGACACAGCCATGTGCTGCCCAGCCTCAGCAACCCGGGACCTCTGGGAAGACGGCTGCCACCAAAAGAGCCCACTTTTCCAATCCTGAGCCCTCAGTCCCGTGACCCACAGCCTGGGAAAGTTCCTTCTCTCGGGATGGAAGCGATGATTCACCAGGCAGGCACCGTGACTCCACATTTCCCTGACAGTGGCACAGAAAGCCAGGAAGCTTGAAGGGCCACAGCTGAAGGCCGCACGCCAGACACGGTGAGAAGACAGAGGTTTCTCCCCTCAGCTAGGAGTCACGGGGGCGGGGGTAACACGAGAGCAGAGGCCTCCAAGAGGAGTGTGGGGACCCACGAGTGTTCAGGCCCAGAGAGGGAGCCATGCTGCCCCCAAACCACACTACAACCTGGCCCTGTGCCTCCCTCGGCAGGGCTGGCTGAGGCCCTGGCCACTGACGCTGCTGCCCAGAGGTCGGCACTTCCGCCTCATCTTCTGGATTTGTGGGGAACACACAATGGCCCTCTGTGGGCACAGCTCGGCCAAGTGCCAGGCCAAACTGAGGCAGGCTTCTTGCCGAGGAGGAGGGGCATCAGGCCCTGGAGGAGGCAGGGCCAGGCACAAAACCCTTATTGGTGGCCCAGCTTGGGTTGTGCGGGGCTCACAGACAACATCCCTGAGTTTGGAAGCAAAGACAGCCTGCAGCATTGTCGCCTTGTGGGCCTGAAGGGTTTTGGCACCAATGCCAGAGAGCAGCAGGGAATGGGAGGGCCCGGGCAGCCCGAACCCCGAGGCATAGCCCTCACAGCCCAGGCAGCACAGGGCCGCCCGCCAAGCCTCAGCCTAGGGAGACCCAGGCCCAGCTCACAGCCAGGCTGCACCACCCTCAGTGGCCCAGAAGCAGGCACTCCCACCTTTCAGCACAGGTGGCCCTCCAGCCCGCCCCAGCCTCTGCAGGAGCAGGGTTCTCAGCCTGGCCTGCGTGAGGCAAGGCCGCCGCAGCCGTGACCGCCGTGACGGGGAAGGGGGCTGCGTATTCTGGGAAGCCTCGCATAATTAATCACACAGCATTAATCCACCTCCCAACAATAGCCGCTGCACTTCCCTGAGTCCCAGCTGTCGCCTCTGAATGGAGGGAAACAAGATTTAGGGCATCAAGCGTCCGTGAGGCTTCTGCAGTGGGAGAAAGGGCCCCCAAAAAAGCAAAAAAAAAAAAAAAAAAGCTAGTGTGCATTCATTAGCATCGGACAAAGACACAATCGGCTTTGTCCAATAAACTGCTCCCAGACCTGCTTAATTGGCTTCGCTTTGGGGAGGGAGGAGGCCGCCTGCCCAGGCCGGGCAGCGAGGGCAGAACATGGGGTTGTCAAGGGGACGGGCCCTCAAGCAGTTGGAATGAGGGCGCGCCACTGCCGCCCGGCCGAGCCGTTTCTGTCTGCAGCTCTAGGGGAGGGGAGGCCGGGCCGAGGCGCCTCCACAGGATTCTCATCAGGGCTCAAGTTGAAGGGCACAGACGCGGCTCAGAAACTTCCCGGGCCGGCTGAGCCGCAGCCAACGGGGCTCGGAGCCCAGCAGGATTCCCCGGCACACCGGAGACGACACTCCCACGACACCCCTGCCAGCCCCCTGTCGTGCCCATTTCACAGCAGAGGACCGAGCGGGGCAGGGAGGACCGCTGGCTACAGGCAGGAGGTGGGGATTCACAGCGGCCAGCACTGAAGCCAGACTCGGGACACCCATACCCACAACCCAAGCAGGTGGCGCCAGCAAGAAGTTCCACCTTCTCCGGCCTCGCCCAGAGCCCAGGAGAAAGCAGGGCCAAGCCAGGGTGGGCTTGGTGGGAAGCAGCCGTTTTGCCCTCGAGCAGCAAGAAGCCCACCTGCCCGGAGGAGGGGCTTCTGGTGCTGGGGACTCTCTGTAAGTGCTTCAGCCCCTCTCCCCAAGGTCAAGTGTTTCTCAGGAACTTAAGAGCAGAAACAGCAGCAGGGATCCCCTCCTCGTGCTGCCGCTCGAGCCCCAGCTGCCCACGAGTGCGCGCCAACCTCCGGGGCGAGAGAGCTTCCACACGCGGCATAATTGCTGGTGATTAAGTAATCGCCAGACTTTGTCCAATAAAAGTCAGCACGTGACCGTGCCCGGCCATGGGCTGCCACCAGAAGACAATGGCCCAGTGTTCCATCCCCAGAAGGCAGGGGCTCTGCTCCCAACAAAAGCAACAGGTCCCCAGGGGGGCTACTCACATGCAAGCCTCGGTGCCATTCAGCACTTCACACCGTCCGCCGTTCTCGCAGGAACCGGGCTGGGAGCAGCGCAGGCCTGGGAAGGAAGGGGCCGCAGAGAGGTCAGCCTGGACTGCCGCAGCCCGCTCCCCTCCTCACGCCAGACCCTCAGGGCACTGGGGTGGCCTGGGGACAGGGCACAGGAAGCCCACCCAAACGCAAGAGGCTCCCGCATTCTGCCAGGGACTGCGGGTCAGAAGGGGAGCAGGTGGGCTCAGTGGCAGGTGAGCAAGTCACCCTCCCAACTGAGAGGGACCGCCCAGGCCACGCCTGCGCAGGAAGAGGACACCAGAGGCGACTCAGGCCAGTCTCCCAAACTTCGCACACTCCCCCGCTCCCCGCAGCCCGGTAGTGTTCATCGGGGAGCCACTGAGGATGGGACCCCTAAGCAGGCACCGCGATCGTCCCGCTGTTCAAACACAATCTTGGAAGGGGCCCGGGAGGAGGAGGCGGGAGGGGGTGGCCACACAGCTCCCCCCCTCGTGGGAAAATGCGACAGCTGCGGAGCCCGCGGCCCCTCCTGCCGACAAAGCGCCGGCCAGGGAATCAGAGCGGCCCATTGTCGCGCCAGGGCCGCCTCCTGGGACACCGGGGCTGCATCCAGGGACCTGCCCCGCCCCCGCGACACCCAATACCTGGTCCCGGGCATCTCCGGGCCAGCCCCTGCCGCGCCCACGGAGGAAGCCAAGAGCCCCGATCGGGAGGAATTCGACCCCATTCTCGGGAAGGGATCATTAATCAAGCCCCTCCTCCCTTCTTAGGGGGCCGCGGAAGCTAAGCCCCTGAGTGGGGGCGGGGACGGTGTGTCACATGGAACCCTACTTTGTGGGACAGGGCAGTTCTCTCCTCTGCCTCTGGGGAAAGAGTGGAATCGCGCGCCGTTGGGCTCCAGAGCCGCTCCTGGCGACGCGGGCAGAGAAATAAGCGTCCCCGAAAGCTCCCCAAACTTTTCCCCAGGAGAAAGCGCCTGCAGGCTTCGCGCACTCCGACACCCGGACGCAGCCGCCGCCCGGACCCCACACTGCGCGCCCCGACATCCGCCCCGCGCGGGCCGGCGGCGAAGAAGAAAGAGAGCGAGTGGCCCCAAGAAGCAACAGGAAGCCCAAGCCGGGCCGCTTCAAACCGAGAAGGCGTCGGCAGCGCGCCCGCCGCCCCCGCGGAGAGCCCCGCGCGCGGCGCCCAGGGCGGGCAGGGCCGGGTCCCGGACCCCGTGCCAGGCGCCCAGCCTCGCAGCAGGGCCCGCGCCCCGCGGATCCCGGCTCCCCGCGCCCTGGCCGACTCCCAGCTCCCGCCACCCGGGGCGCGCGCGGCCGCGGCCGAAGTTTGGAAGCGCGCGGGAAGTTGCGGGCGCGGCGCGGGCTCCTACCTCTCGCGGCGAGCGCGGGCAGCAGAGCCAGGCACAGCAGGGGCGCCGGGAGCCGCGGCATCCCTGCCCGCCGTGCCCGCCGCCGGCTCGCGCCTCCGCTCCGCGCGCTGCGCTCCGCCTGCTCCCCGGCCCGCCGCGGCGCTGGGTCTCGGGGCTCCCGCCCGCCTCGGCCCGGCTCGTTCCTCCGCCGCGCTCGCGCCCGTGCCCGCGCCCTGCGCTCCCTCCCGCGGCCGAGGCGCTAGTGAGGCGCAGGGCGGCCGCGCGCTCCGCCCCCGGGGCCTGCCCCACCCCTCGGGCTCGCCCCGCCCCGCGCCCCTGCCCCGCCCCGAGCCCCGCGCCTGCTCGGCCGGGGGCCGCATCCCGGGCAGACTCTCCGCGTTTGAGGACCGCGTGGCGCCGCGGGCTCGGGCACGGCCGGCTCGGGACTACTTGTTTAAAAGTTTTCAGAGACCAAAGTTGGAGCCGGGACTGCGGAGGGATCCGGTCTCTCCGCCGCCCTCCGCGACATTTGGGGACAATTTGCATCTCAATGGCGCTGGAGGCGAGGGCGGAATGGGAAAGAGAAACCGTGTCCGAGTAGCTTGGGGCTGGGAACGTGGGAAGGCACAGTTGAGGCCAAGTTTGGGCCACCCCGATCCCGCGCCCGGGGCTGCGATGGGTGCGTCGTTGGCCCAGCGGCTGGGCTCCCGGGAGCGCGACGGCTGCGGCTTTAGACACCCTGAGCCGTGACTTCTGGGGCACGAGACCCCGAGGGACTCTGCTGCCTCGCCCGCAGCCTTAGCTGAGGAGCGCGAGGCGCCCCAAGGGACAGCCAGCCAGACGCCTCGCGCGCTCCCCCAGAGGAACTGTGTCTGGATGTTCCGTGGTCACTGTCCTCCCCCTGTCCCCGGCGGCGCCGCCTAAAGTGGCCCCGGAAAAGGCGCGCGGGTCGTACAGACGCCCTGGCAGCGCCAGTGCAGCCTCTCCCACGTGCCCCTTCCGGATGACTTATTTCTCCACTGAGATGCCAGACTTGGGCATCCTGTGCCAAAACCGGTTAACTTCTGGGCACCCAAAATGACTCCCTGGTCCCTCCAACAACCAAAGCTAACTGGCCTGCAGACTGACAGCACCCCTGGCATCCCAGCATGGGGTGGAGCGGGACCGTGTGCCCACAGGAGCCTGGTGTCCTGGAATGTCCTGCAATAGGGGCAGTGGGGGCGGAGGACCAGAAGCCTTAAAGGCTCCAGGCACCGGGCAGGAGAACTGAAGGACTGCAAGCCCAAGAGGCCGGGGGAGGCAACCCCTGTCCTAGGAGGCCGGAGAGGTGGGCAGCTTTCTTGCCTCTTGGCACACCTGTTCGTGGGGCATGCACGCGAGGCCGCGCCCTGGCAGCTGGCGCCCCACTCCTCACAGCCTGGGGCAGGCGCTCCGGGTCAGTGCCCTGAGAGGAGGCGCCGAGGCTGCAGGGATGTTTATGTAACACAGCGGCAGCCAGCGGAGCAGTTTCCATAGAAGGAAGGGTGCAGCCTCTCAGCTCCCGGGCTCCCAGCTCTGCGTGGCCCCCTATGTCCTGTGGACAGGGACCCAAGGCCTCAGCTGCCTCTGCCCATGCTGGACATCCAGGGGACCCCAGGCCAAAAGCACCTGTCCTGCAGTCTGGCTTGGGCGCTAGGCCTCAGACTTCCGGAGCAGAGTGGAGGAGTGAGCCCTGGGGCAGGCGCCCCACCCCACCCTGTGCCCCAGTGGTGTCTACAGCCATCCGCTGTGGCCTCCACTCTGCCAGCAGGCAAGAATGACCTCCTTTGACAGCTGCTGGGTATTCGGCCAGAAGGAAGCACAGGCCTCAGCCTCTAGCCCCTCCATGACCTGCTGCTGGGGCCTCCAAGGGGACAACTGCGGTACCCCAGGGACAGCTGGGGCTGAGGACAGGCCAAGAGAAGGGCTGTGGAGCCATGAGGCCATCCCTCCCTTGGACCTGGGTAGGAGTGGGCCCCTGGCAAGAGGGTGTGAAACTTTCCATTCACAAATTAAGCCTGGGATTTCTGCCACCCATCACTGCCAGATCAGGGGCCTGTCCTGATGACCTGGCCTGGAGACTTTCTCTGGGTCAAGTGACCTGAGGTGGCTGGCAGTGGGCATCTCAGGGGCACTGGGGAAGCTACAGAGAAACAAGGGAGTCCCCCGCCCTGGCTCCAGAAGCCCAGTGGGAAGCTCCAAGAAGCTGAACACAGGTAGGTACAAGACCTCCACGGTGGGTCGCTTCTACCAGCATGAAGCTCCTAGAGTACACCCATGGCAGGACACTGAATGCAGTGTCTGCTTCTAGGCTGGCTACACCCTGTGGCAAGGCTAGGCCGCAGGATGGCATAGAAAGAAATGTGAGCATCCTGGGGCCACCTCTTGTCCAGGGTCGCCTGCAGGTTAGCATGGGGAGGCCGCATGGGGGCACTGTCAGGAGGGGTGGGCAAGTCCTGTGGGCACTGCCAGGGCAGAGACCTATACCGAAGCCAAAGGGTTGTCAGAGCCTGGGCTCCTTCTCTGAAAGACGGGACAGCACACAGGGACACTTCGGAGCACCTGCTGCATGCTCAGCCCCAGGCACCTCTGGCGGAGGCCCTGGAGCACTTCTGTCACCTAGTGACCTCAAGCATCTGCAGAGGCCAGTGGGTTAAAGTCCCCCAGGAGTCTCAGGGCAGCAGGCTGGGCCTCTGTGGCCCCCCTGCTTCTGCAGGAGCGCCACTTGGCCACTGCCACCTGCATGCCCTGGAGCAGTAGGGCAGGAAGGTCGGTCCCCTCTCTTGGGATGGAAGTGGAGGCTGCAGACACCATGACTGACAAGATGGCCTTGGGAGCGGGTGCAGCCCAGAGGGTTGTGATTGCAGGGCACAAGCCAGGTCTTGGGTTCACCTGGGACTGCACATGAAAGACTGGCTCAGTCAGCCGGGCACATCTGGGCACAGAAGACCTCACCAGGCACAGAGGCCGGGGAGTGCCTTGGCCTGGCCTGCAGACAGCCAAGGGGCCCCAGCTTGGAAGTCAATTTTCTTTTTCTTTTTCTTTCTTTTTTTTTTTTTTTGAGACAGAGTCTCACCAAGTAGTTCAGGCTGGTCTTGAACTTACAGTGATCCTCTTGCCTCAGCCTCCCGGGTGCTCAGATTACAGGGTCTGCTGTAATCAAGAGTGATTATAAAACATATCTAAAATGCTTGTGGCCCTTGAACCAGAGGCCAGAGCAGTGTCCAGTCCAGTGGACGGTGTCCCCTGCATCCCCCACAGCCAAGCTGCAGCCCAGGACTGTGTGTCAACCTCTGAGACCAAGCACTGGACTCCAGTCAGGCCCGCTCACCAGCAGGCCCACTGTGGGGCTTCGGTTTCCCCTCTACTGAGTGATTTCTAAAATCCTGTCTGCATTTGCCTAATAAAACAAGACTGTATATTTCCCGGAGACCTCAGTGGCTTCCAGCAGTGGCTTCCATGGCCTGTCGCATTGCCCAGAGGCCAGGTCAGGCCAGGTCAGACACCCAGGCCACATGCAAGGCTGGGGCTGCATCCTGCCTGCAGGAGGTCCCCAGGTGTCCCTTGCACCCTGACCGCACAGCCTTATGGAGCTACACAGATGCACCTGACCTGGAACTGGTGGAGGGTGGAGGGACACAGGCACAGGGCCATCTGGCCCGCTCATGAGCTCCTCAGGACCATCACCTGGCCTCCTGCATACCTAATGGAATGTAGCCTTGGCCAGCCCTGGGGACCTGTGCCCTTCTGGGGCCCAGTTGCAAGGACAGTGGCCCCCATGTGTGGCCAGGGGCCTGTCCGCATGCCATCCCAGCAGTCCCCACTCAGGTGTCCCAGAGCCAGTGGCCCAGGAGTGTGCTGCCCGGGCAAATCCCCAGCTGCAGCTCAGGGTGCTGCTGAAACCCAGTGAGGGTGGCTGGGCTGGCATGGTCCTGGCTACACAACAGCCCTACTGTGTGGCCTGGTGCTGCCCCACTAGGGTTGGGTGGCCACGGGCTGGGTAACCATGCCAGCCGGGGCTCAGGGCCACCTGTCTGTCGCTGATGCTCAGAGTACGGCTCCTGTCACAGACACAGGGGTAACAGCAGGTGACCCTGGCACTCTGAGGCGGGGGACCCTCAACTGCGGCAAAGCCTGAGCTGGGCTGAGCCAGGCTAGGGTAGGGTTCCTCGGGGTCCACGACACTTGTCTGGGGGCTTCCTGGGCCCAGGGGAAGGTTAAGGCGGAGCCCAGCTGTGACTCCCACCGGTTCCCCTGGGAAGCTGCCAGGCCTGCCCAAACCAGGGACTTCAGGAGGAGGGAGATGGGCAGGTGGGGACAGAGATGCGGCAGGGGCCAGGCGTCCAGGAGGCTGTCATCGTGGCCGTCGGATAGAAGGGACAGGAGCAGAGTGGCAGCCCGGCCAACCCTGGGGTCTACCTGACCCCCCACTCTCAGACCCAGGGTCTCGGCAGCTGGGGCCCTGGGGTCCCTCTGAGTCTTGGGGGAGGGGAACTAACACCTGACACCCCACCGCTGGACCCTGGCCTGCCTGGCTCAGAACTTTCTCCAAGAGGAAAAGGCCCCAGGGGACGAAACCGTGAGGCCCCTCCCTTTGGCGCAGGCCTGCTCGGCCTCTGGTGGCTGAGTCACTGAAGAGCCAGGCCCTCCCCAGCGCCCCTCCCTGCCTCCTCCCCCTCTTCCTTCCCTGTCTCTTCCTCCCTCCCTTCCTTCCTCTTTTTTCTCCTTCTCTCCTTTCGAGGGATAAAAATATCCAGAAAGTTCTCTGTTTTAAAAAGTCCATGTTAGCCAGGCATGGTGGCACAGGCCTGTGATCCCAGCACTCTGGGAGGCTGAGGCAGGAGGATGACAAATTCCGGGTCGGCATGGCCCACTTAGTGACTTACTTAGCAGGATCCTGGTTCAAAATACAACATAAAAAAGAGTTGGGAATATGGCTCAATGCCAAGGCTCTGGGTTCAGTCCAATGCAGCCCCACTCTCCATGCAAATGCTCACTTAAATTTTTCCAGGGACACTATGGGCTTCCTGAGGTGCAGACCCTACCCTCCTTGCTCCCCAGCCCTGGGTAGGGGTCCCTCAGGGGGCCTGGGTTTCCTGGAATTTGCTCCAGACACATTTAGACATGTTTAGAGCTTCCGTCCTCCCCCACATTCCCCCCACGGCCCCTTCTTAAAAAGATAATGGGCCTGGAAACTGGGGTTTGGGTTACGGGGAGCGCGGGGAGCTGCATTGGGGCAGTGGTGGGGCGCGCAGACATTAGCAGGTACCGCACATCTGCGAGCTATTTTCGGGTCCCCAGGGGGAAGGGAAAAAACCCCAGCAAGGCTTTAAGCAAGACCAGAATTCTTCTATATTTCTGCCTTGACAGCTAAAGGAAAAAACTGCCAAAAACCAGAGGCGCTGCTGAGTTGGCGTGGGAACGTCCGTTCGGCCAGCCGCTCGCTCCGGGCCGTTTAAATAAAAACAGGCATCCCGGCAGCGGCGGGCGAATGCCCGTTGGAGGTGCGATGCTGGCCTCTCTGGACTGAACCCAAAAGGGTCTCGGGTAGCGCTCTGCTTCTCGCTCTCTGCGCCCCTGCGCGCCTTGTCCCAGGCAGCGCCTCACTGGCGACCTTGGGGTGCAGCGATTCTCATACTCAGAAGGGGCTCGAGTCTTCCCAGCCGGGAGAGGGTTTCTCAGCACTGCCTGGCACTGTCTCAACTCTGTGGGTCGCCACCACACGCTGCTGCCACTTGAGGTCTTCTTGGGATGTCTGTCAGAGGGAGTGACACGAACCCAGAGGCCGTGGGGGGCTTCCTGCCCCCAGGAGGGGGCCCCAGGGCATGGCTGCTCCTTGCTCTGGAGGCCCAGGACCCGCACTAGGGACCTGCATTTAGGTCCTGCCCCAGCAACAGTGACCGTCTGCCAAGTGCCCGCTCTACTACAGTGCCAGCTGGGCACGGCGGCTGGAGGGGTGGGCGCCAGGGCTTGCCATGGGGGGGCGGTGCACGTTGTGGG
>RJWT010028545.1:0-15180 GCA_004365215.1 Cuniculus paca | reverse complement strand
GTTTAGATCTTTGATCCATTTTGACTTTAGTTTAGTGTATGGTGATAGGCTTGGGTCTAATTTTAGTTTTTGGCATATGGAAAGCCAGTTTTTCCAGCACCATTTATTAAAGAGGCTATCTTTCTTCCAGTGAACATGTTTGGCCCCTTTGTCAAAGATAAGGTGGCTGAGTGTGTTTGTACTTGGGGTTGTATCTTCTGATCTATTCCATTGATCCTCAGGTCTGTTTTGACTCTAGTACCATGCTGATTTGATTACAGTAGCTTTGTAGTATACTTTCAAGTCTGGGATTGTGATGCCTCCTGTCCTGCCCTTGCTGCCCAGAAGTGCCTTTGCTATTCTAGGTCTTTTGTGGTTCCAGATGAATTTTAAGAATGATTTCTCTAGATCTGTGAGGTATGCTAATGATGTTTGGATGGGAATTGCATTAAATCTGTAGAATAATTTTGGGAGAATGGCCATTTTCACAATGTTTGTTCTTCCTATCCATGAGCATGGAATGTCTTTCCATTTTCTGAGATCCTCTTTGATTTCTTTTTTCAGAGTACTGTAATTTTCATTGTGGAGTTGTTTATATATTCATATATTGTTTTTCTTTGGTAACAGGGATTGAACTCGTGACTTTGTGCTTGCCAGGCAATATACATTTCTTATAGCTTGCACTGCTGAGCTAAATACATTTACAATGTACATTGGTTTAATCTTCACTGCCAAGTAGTACTTATATACTACCTGTCTCTTTTGAATACTTCCCACAAAATGGGAAATTCAGAGTTCCTTCTCTGCAAGAAGGAAAGAATTTCAAGCTGTAAAATGAGTTTCTATTATATATGGAAAATATCTGTGTCAAACATTATAGATCTTACAAGATCTGTAAAGACCTAGAAGTTTTGCTGTTTTGAGTAACTATTTCTTCAGTCAGTTAAAAAAAAAAACAAACTATTTTCTCTAGCCAGTCATTAGAAGGATGTTAATTCTTAGGTATTATATGAGATCATTCTTAGTTGCAGAGTAATAACCTCTGAAGGAAAGGGTTGGGGAAAACCCTTGAAGGCATGAATTCCCTGGGTTAGTACACCTGACCTGCTCTCCTTTGCTTGCCAGGTAGAGGAGGAGCTGCAAGAGCAAGACTTTCTGGACCGCTGCTTTCAGGAGATGCTAGATGAGGAAGACCAAGACTGGTTTATTCCAGCAAGAGACCTGCCCCAGGCCGTGGGACAGTTGCAGCAGCAGTTAAATGGACTGTCAGTCAGCGATGGTCATGATTCTGAAGATATTTTGGTAAGCACCAGGTATAATCCCACGTGATGTAGTAAAAAGAACGTAGGATTTGGGGTCACAGATTGTTTCTCTGGCCTTACAGCCTTCAGCAAGTTTTCTCTGGAGCCATTTTAGCTGCGATTTCACCACTGCTCTGACAGGCATTGATGAGAGGGTGCAGTGAAGATGTGTTGCTCCTCACAGAGCACTGCGAAAGGAATAGTTACCAGTGTCACCAACTTTAGTTTCCTCCCAGTGAACTTTTCCAAGAACTGGGATGAAGGACAAAATTTTGAAAACTGAAAGAGTTTGGTTTCAAATGATCATCTGCCGCTGTCCTCTTACTGTCCTCTTACTGTCCTCCGAATCTGTATTTAAAATACTCTACTTCTGAATGATTCTTTTTTAAAATTATTTGTTCATTTTGAAAGGAACATACTCCCCTGAGAGGCCATTTCTGCTTATAATTAGATCAGATAAATGAATTCCCTGCTTCCATGTTTATGTGGGGTAGAATTCCGTGAGCAGTGTAGTTCTCGCACAAATTGTGTTTTGAATGATTATGACCTGTAGTTTTCCCAGGTTTGAGGTATTTACAAGAGAGTAGATAACTAAAGAGAGTACAGAAAGATGAAGAAAAACAGGGATTGTGGTGATTTGACTGGTCTTATATAATACCCTGATTTTCACCAGATTAATGTACTTGATGAACTGAAAATTTCTTTTTGCAGTTGAATGTAGAGGCCTCTGGTGAAATTTTGGAAAATATCATGAAAAAGGAATAGAGTCTAAAGCAGGAAGCAGAAAATGAGCTTGTTCAGGGCTGAGTATATTAGTAGCTGCTGAGAGCAGTCCAGTCTAAGTTACAGGAAGTTTCTTTTTCTCTCTAGTTAAGGCTAAAGGGAAGGTACTGGCAATAATGGAAAGGGGAGGGAGTGATTCCAGGAAACTGGAGAGGCAGCTCAGTGAAAGAGATCTTGTCCTGGGCTTGATCCCCAGCACTACCAAAAGAAAAAAAAAAAAAGAAGAAGAAGTGGGGAGAAAATAAGCTGTAAAGTGTACATTGCCTTGGGATTTATTATCACTTTTTTTTTTTTTTTCTTCAGAGCAAAAGTAACCTGAACCCGGACGCCAAGGAATTTATTCCCGGAGTAAAGTACTGATTCAAGAGAAAGCTTCGAGGAGGACTTATCTATTCCCACATCTGGGGATAGTAATGCACAAAAGGGCAGAGCTGAAGAGGGGGTGGGGTGGGCAAGGGGTGCACAGCCGGGATGGGGAATAGTGGTTTAGATGGATACTGTGACTCTGAGTAGCTAATGTGCTCAGTCTCACTAAAGCCTTTGAGTATTTATTTCTCTTTTGTTCTACCAACTTTCATTTGGAGCAGTTTCCTGTTTTGTTTCTAATTAGCTCTTTTCAGTTAAGGAAATTGCAATTTTTTTTTCTTTTATCAAGAATGTCCTGCTGTCTGTGTTTAAACAAAATAAGCTCACCAAGCAAAGCAGGGTATTTAAGAAATACCCTTCTCATCTATTGTATACGTACCAGGAGCAAGGAACACCCAAAATCTACTTGTGGAGTCTAATAAGCTACATAGGAAGAGGGGCAAGCTGAAGAAACAGATCACACAAACCAGAATGGGAAGCCCAGCTGCCATGACCCTTGGGGTTTCCGCAACGCACTGGGATTCTCAGTGGCCTGCTGAGCTGGTCTTCCTGCTCTAAACCCTATTCCAGAAAACGGAGTTAAAGTTCTTGGTTTATGGTAACTCTTTGATGGTTTGTGAAAGCTGTCAGTCAGAGAAGGACTGTCATAGTGATTGTCACTTCAGTCATTTAGTAACTGTTGTCCTTTTCTTAAGCCTCTGTTTACAGCTACCATTAGACCATTACCAGGTGAAAGAGAATTTAAGGTTGCTTTGCCATCTTGAAGCTCATGGTATTTATTCCCCTTGATTCTTTTGTACCCCAGGCCTATTGTTTCTAAGGAAAAATCTTACCAAAAGTATAGGAGAGGCCTTCTGGCCATCAGCTTAGCCTGGAGAAATCATCCTAATCCTGTTTGATGCATCTTACATTTATTAGGACAACTTTTATTATTACTATTTTGCAACCCCATCAATACTTGGTTCTTCTGGTATCTTAATTTCCTCAGAAAGGTTTATGTACTTTTTTCAAGGAAGTATGTTTTTCAGGACACTAGCAAGAAACTCACTACACAATGTGTATGCTTCTCTTCACCTTACAGGATTATGCAAAAGAACTCAGAAATGACTTAGAAGTCCTGCCTGGCCCACATGACTGAACCTGATCCTCTGAGACAGATAAAGCTATTGTCAAATGTTACTATTCCCGCACACCTGTTTTTTGAGTTTTCTAGGTTGACCTCTCTGGGTATGCTCCTATTGTCTTCCATGCCTATAACTCACTGACATTTTTTGTTGATACTCCCAAGGAACTAACCTGCCTTTGTGTGCAGAGATGTAGATGACAGTGTCATGTGTGAAAGAGAATGTGTGCAGTTCTGGTCATTCTCGTAAGACAAAGACTTGCAGAGGCCTGAGAAGGTAGTGGCCTTTGTGTGACTGCTGCTGGGGTGTGTGATAGGCTTATAAGGGAAAAATCATGTAATTTGAAATGAAGTTGGTATAAATTCAGGATGTGGATGTGAGACAGAGGTTGGAAGGAAAGAACTAGGGTTTGGAAAGCAGAAGAAATTCTTGTTCTTATGAACACCCTTGTTGACTTGTTTTTTTGCAGTACCAGGGATTGAATCCAGGGCCTTGCACATGCTAGGAAATATACTTTACCCCTGAGATATACCCCAGCCCCTTGTTGACTTTTCTGAACAGGTACAGACTAATGCCAAATTCAAAATACAAACCTACATCTTTTCTCATTCAGTCTGTAAGGTGGCATCATTAGGTCATGTGATGTTGGAGGGTATCTTAAGGAACTTGCATCGCCAGAGCTGCATATCAGTTAATTCCCAAAGCCTCTGCCTTGAGAGAATGCAACTGTTGCCTCTAGTAAGGAAAGGGCATTTAAAGTAAATAGAGGAAATCTCTCTCCTGGGCTGCTGTTCCTGCCCCAGTCTCCATTAGCCAGTCCCAGCTTAGGATGCTGAAAGCTATGGGAAGTGCATTAGGGTTGCAGGAAGAGCCTTTTTCAAGACCCTGGGTGTCTCCATCACAAAGAATATAATAATGAACTCTTGTTTGGTGACCTGCCTGGAAAGCCCTACAGGGACCCAGAGTGACCATGTGCCCATCCTGAATGTTTGCTCTTCTGATCTAGGAGAAGCTGATCTTCTCAGTGGTCTAAGAGGGCTCACCTTGCCCTCTGCTGTGCTGGCCCATTTTGGATGTGTCTTCAGCATGATTTCACAAAGCACATTTGGTCAAGACTAAGACCACTCTGCCAGATGACCTGGGACCTAAGGGCTGGAGTCTCTTGTTCTACTCAGATAGGCAGTGTGCTGACTCCAGGATCAAGAAGCAGCTAGCAAGGTGACCCTTTGTTTAATGAATAGGAGGAGTGCCTTCAGTGCTTCCTCCTATGGCCCAATTCTTTTGCATCTAATTTATTTTGTGAGGTAGGGGCACAATTGTCCTCCAGGCCTCAAGAGTTTGCTAACTTCTTAGCAGAAAGGTCATGTGGGTCTTACAAGCATTTCACCAGTAAGGGCTGGGCTTCTCAATCTCAGACTTTTCTTAATACTAGAGATTCTGGGTGCAAGCCAGGCTGGACATTTTTGCCCTTTAATGATGAGGGTTGTATTTGTGAGTGATAATTTTGATGTTGAATTTAAGCCACTACTCTCATTTTGTTTTGGCAACTAGAAGTTTGAGAATTTATATAGAAATGGAACATGGATTTTTAACAGTTGCCAATCTAGCTGGTTCCAGTATTAGTTTATTAGTGATTAATTTCTGATTATTGTGATTATTTATTTGACTCAAAAACTCTAAGATGGAAATTCTTTTTCTTCAGGAAAAAAATGTCTTTTCAGTTTCTCCAGACCTTTGAACTGCAACAGAAAACTGGAGGCTATATCCCAGCCCTGGACATATGCTCTGGGGCTTGGGCCAATTTCTGTCAACAGTAGGTTGAGTTTTGGGCATCATGTAAGGGTAGGTCAGAAAAGATCATAAAGAAGAGTCTAGATCTTTTTAAAATCTTAGTTTCCAAAGTCACAGCTGAGATATCTTTAATCAAGTTATTTATAAGGCTAACTATGGCTTAAAAGTAAATGTTTTTAGTGAAATTCTAAGCACTTTTCCCACATCATTTATTGCTATAATGTCAAAGTTTTGTTTTGATTCTAGAGAGACTAAGGATGTCAGGTGAATACAATGGCAATTAACATGTTAGCATGGAAAGTTGTGGGAAGATGTAGCCAAGGAAAGAATCAGAATAAATCTTCTTGCATTAGGACTGCTGCAAACCTTAGGTCAGTGATGGTGAACTTTTTAGAGCCTTCAATGATAACAAACAACCTGCTAAGAAATGCTTGCTGTAAGTTTGCCACCACTGCCCTAGGTAGACTTGTAAGTGCCTGTGTTCCAGAATCCACCCTCTGGTGATTGGCATAGGCCTCTTCAGTAAGGGTCTTGGCAGTACCGGCTAATAACCTTGCTTGGTTCAGGTAATACTGAGGTATGGGAATTAGCAGAGAAATGACAAAGTTGACCAAGATTTGGAAATGTCCACCTATTGGGAAAGACTGTATTCCCAGTCACTCTCCTCCAGGATAATGTAAACAGCCTTATCTTGACAAGTGTGTACAGAAAACCTGTGAAATGACCCTGATTTGGTGTTTACTGAGACCTTGATCTCCTGCCACACTACAGTCATTTCACTCTTCATGGCCTGTAGGGATCATTGGTTCTGCAGGTCACTGTGTGTGGTGCAGTGTGTGCTCTGCTCCCTGTGAATTTCATTCACATACTGAGAAGTTATGGGAGAAGCTTTCTGCTATTGTGGCAGACAGGGGAGCAGAAAATCTACCCAAGGAAACACTCACGTTTCCTTCATATTGACTTTTTTTTTTTTTTTTTTTTGCAGCACCAGGGATTGAACTCACAACCTTGCACTTGCCAGGCAGGCACTTAGGCCACTGAGCTAGACCCCTGGCCCTTGTCTTTTTGAGACAAGCTCAGGCTGTTCAGGCTGGCCTTGAGCACACTTTGTGGCCCAGGCTGGTCTCAAACTCACAATGATCCTCCTGTCTCAGCCTCCCGAGTGCTGGGATTACAGGTGCGAGCCACCACGGCCGGCCGTATTGACCTTTTGCCCTTACTTCCCAATCCTCTACTGCTGTTCCTTGTCTTATTTTTAGGGGATTCATGATAATAGGCTATGTGGACACATTGATCTTTATAGGGTGACGACCAAGAGATGCATACTTCCTGCTCCCAGAGGACAGGAGAGACATCTGTAAAAGGACGGATGCACCATCTTTATTTTACAAAGTTTTTAAAGCCTCCTTAGATTTTGTTGCTAAGAGTGATTGCAAGATTTCTTCAGCTTTCTACCTTTTTACTGGCTACCTTTTCTTTAAAAACAATAAACACTTTTAGGCTATTTAATACTTTGTAAAAATGAAAATAATTTTTTTTTCAGTGCTGGGGATCAAACTCAGGGCCTTGCACATGCTGGGCAAGCACTCTACTAATAAGCTATATCTCCAGCCTCACAATAATAAACATTTTAAATATTTTACTATTTTATAGTTAGTAAAATTATTTTCCATAAAATAGTAAGGTGTCTCACTCTATAAATCAACACAAAGTGATACTCCTTTCCTGTTGTGAGCTTTCAAAAATGTTTAATGCTTGACAGGTGGTTGGTAGGCAGGAAGTCCTTTTTTTTAAAGTACTGGGAATCAAACTCAGAACCTCGTGCTTGTCAGGCAGGCTCTGTGCCACTGAGCTAGTAGTTCCTGGCCCAGGGAGTCTTTTTTTAAAAAACAATTTTAATGATGCATATTTTATTATAAAATTCACACGTTTCAAGTGTACAAGTTAGTAGTTTCAGTAACTTCCCTCAGTGGTGCAGCCATAACCATTGCCTGGCTTTAGAACATTTTCATCTCTCCCAATGAGATCCTTTATGCTGATTTAGTCAGCTTTGGTTCCCACCCCTAATCAACTTTGTTTCTGTAAATTCACCTTTTCTGGGCATTTCATGTCAATGGAATCACACATTATGTGCTATTTTATATCTGGTTCTTTTCGTGTAACGTTTTTGAGGCTCATCGATGACATGTGTTGGTGGTTCTTTTTATGGCTGAGCAATAATATCCCACCAATGGGTGTGCTGTATGTCAGCAAAGAGCCTTGGTCTAAATGGAAGCCTCTGAATGCAGGGCACCTTAGGGGAAGCTACGGTGTGTGTCAAATTCCTTTTCAGAACCAGCTTTGCCATCAGAAGTTCCATGAAAGGAACTTCAATTGCTGCAGAAATTTTTATAATTTTCAACTTTTTTATGAGAAACTTTTGTGCGATCTGCTACATGTCAGGACTTTTGAAGCATCTGATCCATTCAGTGAGCATGTGCTTGAGTGGACAAGAAAGTAAAACCATCAGTGCTGGGGTGGACGTTTCTTTTTCTCCTAGACTGGATGGGGGACCCTCTGGACTTCCTACATACAATGTCATGTCTCCATTTACAAAACTGACCGCGTATTAAAGGTCATCCTGCCTGTGTTGGACACATTTGGAGGGAAAGAGCGCCCACAACAGGTGGAAAGGAGAAAGGGAATGGAACTTGTGGAACGAGGTGCCCCAGAGAGTCTGTGCCTGGCCCAGAGCTGCTGGTGTGAATGGTGACTGAAACTGCTGATGGCGACCCGGGCAGCCTGGCCCCCCAGCTGGCCTCAGTCTAGACTCATGCTTCTGCTTCACAAGTGTTTAAAAACTGGTTTTTTTCCCCCTCCTAAATAAACATTTTATGGCAGTTATTAATACTTCTTTGGGGGAGGAAAGGGGTTTAAAAGTAATTTTCATAAAAACATCAAAAATGGAAAAATGTTACTTTAAAAAATTGCTATACAAACCGAACGGCAGCTGTTGAAAATCTCAATAAAATGAGAATAAAATGCACTTGCTAGCAGTGATGTCCTTTTCCTAAGGTTGGGACACTATGTATCATCCTTCTATAGGGGAAATGTGTGGTGAGGTTTTTTGGTTTTTGGTCCTCTTTTGGTCTCAAGATAGATCAGTTTCCATTACATGTTTCCTTCCAAATAAGGCTACTAAGTGGTAAAGAACGGGCTTGGAAGTCAGGGACTTGACTTAACTGCACTTTCCCAGCCTTTCTTTGTGCCCTTTGGCCTAAATTTTATTTCTAAAGGAATAACACCCCCTTGGGGCTATCATGAAAATTAGAATTTTAAAATTTTGACTGGTGCATTAAAGGCACTTACTACATGGTAGCTATTAGTGGCAATATGTATCTGGAACAAAGAGGTGGTAGAGGAATTCTGGGGGGGCTACACGGAAAACTGAATAGTTATTACTCTATTTTCCTGTTTTGGGCAAAATTACCTCCTGCTTAGGAACGAAGGAAAGGGATTTCTTATCTGCATGTTAACCACGGAACAAGTTTGAGAGCCTGCTACACACCAGACATCACCTTAGGCACTGAGACTACTGGGGTAGCAAGCAGACATAGGACCTGCTATTGAGATGTTTAGTGATTTGTACTTAAATTTAAATTTATACCTACTTTAGAATCTCCCAGTGATCTTAGGAAATTTACCATACAGTAAAAAGACCATAGGACCAAACTAGGGCCTATGAGTTTTGTTTTGAGCCATATTACTGCCTCCTTTCCAAGTCCAAGGAGAAAAATATGAGCTGATCTGCCTATTTATAATTTTTTGAGATATTATTCATATATATGACTGAATAATATAACATCCTTGAAGACTAGATGGTGTACTTGAAAAATTTCATTAACTAAGGTATAATATATTAAAACCCAGATATTTTAAGTACAGTTCCATGAATTTTCCACTGGAAAAGAGTGTATTTATTTTTAGTCCTTTAAGCACTCCTCACACCTAGAAGTTATTTAATAACTGTCTGCAGAGTGTCCTGTCTACAGGACTGGTGAGGTTGTGCTGTCCGTGAGGTCATATAGGTAGATAAACTTTTCCCTCGGTATATAAGAATTAACAAAGTATTGTTAGTGAGCTTTAGTATCTTCATCAAACCAACAAGTAGAACTCACTTCCATCACACGTACTAGAAGAAACAAAACGAAAGGGACTTTCCTGGCAGCTCAGTTTCCAAGAGGAATGAACTATAGTAATTGTCTACCTGATAAAAGCCTCCTTTAAGTCTAGCTCTCACTGTTCCCTTGTCATGGGACTTTACCCCTAGGGATGCCTCAGTAGTGCAGTATCCCATGAATTACTCTTGATACCTTGTTGGGTGAAGGAGAATACAATTTTTAATAGGGTAAAACTAAAAAAAAAAATCTCATTTTCTGCACAGCAACCTGTATAACAGAAACTAATCAAAGAATAAGGAATCTCATCACATCCACTCAACGTGATAAGAACTAGGAACACATCTGACCTTATACATTTTAAGACTGTCTTTTTGAGGGGGGGGTCTAGAGATACAGCTCTGGTAGACCACTTGCTTGGCATGTATGAGGCCCTAGGTTTGTACAGGGGCAAAAAAAAAAATTCATTTTCTCAACGTTTATTCAACACATATACTGGGACTAAAAAGGCAGCTTTTTACTCTGCTCTAAATCTTTCACTGTCCAGTTGGAATTGCAATGTCTAGACAATAGTAAGGAAGATAGATGGCCATATATAAAGAACATAAGTCTGTCTCAGTATTTATGAAATTTAGGCCAAAATACTGCTTGAGCCTAATCTTGAGAGCATGTTAAAAAAAATAAGACCACCAAGCTCCCACTCATCTCCACAGTGTTATGAGGACTATGAGATCTAGCAAAGGTGCTTCTGGTGTGTCCTTGTTCTCTGCGAGCTGGAGACTTGCTGAGTGCTGGGCCCCCACAGTCAAGGCTGGAGGCACAGACGGTTGACTTCGTTCAGCAAGGACTCAGCTTGAGTTCTTACCGCTCAAAGCTTTAGCTTGCTGATGGGATGAGAGCTGTGGCCATTCTGTTCTACATGAATGCTACACTGAATAAACAGCCTTCTGACTTAGGCAGTGATGATCCGTATGATCCCTCAGAGGGCCCAGTCAGAACTTAAAAGCTACAGTGTCAAATTCCCTCAAATACAGGTGCTGGATATCTGCAGCAGAAGTTACCCAAGCAGTTTAATAGAAAGTAAAATTCATGGCTGGGCACATTGGCTGCCTGTAGTCCCAGCTACTCTGGAGGCTGAGGATTGCTTGAACCCAGGAGTTCAGGCCAGCCTGGGCAACACAGCAAGATCTTACCATTTTTGTTATTGTTGTTGTCGTTGCTAAGAAAAAAGAAAACTCACCTGTCTCACCCATCCTTGACTACTTGGCAAGAGAAGAAAGACAACAGAAATCTGATTTTAAAATAAACTCCAGAATTCATGCACATAAATTTGAGAAATGATGTCCAGGACATGATCCATGCCTTCTATTAGTTTATACTCTGGACCCCTGAAGAGGCAGCCACTATGGGTCAAGAGTGTCTTCAGCATCAAGCTGCACAGGCAGCAACAGCAAGCTTGAGGCTCATGCTTGTTGGTCAAACTACAGAAACCAGGGGGTGGGAATCATGTCTGCTCCTCAGTGATGCACACCATTTCCAGGGCCACAAAACAAATACAAAGTGCCATGCTGTAACTAGAACAGGAGCAGCCAGGATCAGGCAGGCATCAAGGTGGTCTTGGATCTCAGCAATCCTTAAGAATTCATTCACATGAAAAACTGCAACCCACCACTATCAAATCCAGTGAGGTAAACACTCCCAGACTAAAACTGTACCATCCCTTAAACCCCTGCTGGGAGTTGCAGCAGAGCTTGATATTTCTGAGGTTACTCCTAGTGAGACCACTTAGTTCCACTGACTGGAAAAGCAGGAATCACCCACCTTGATAAAAGAAAACTGAGGTCCCATGTTAACTGGCAGTCACACAGCCTATACATAACAATGGGGATATGTTGGGGTGATACAAATGAATTATGTGCCCAAGAGTACGATAAGCAGATGCTAACCACAGACCAACACCTGGGGGTGGGGCTCTAAACCTTGGACAAAGCCATCCCTGAGCCCTCTGGGATAACTGGTGGAGGGGCACTGATGTACACAGCGCGGGCGCTCGACAATGCAATTCAACTGCGGACTGGTTAAAGTGCCTTTATTTTCTCCTACAAGTTTTTTCTTTAAAAAAAAAAAAAAGAAGAAGAAGAAAAAAATCCCTTCCTTCTAGCATCCCATGTCCAGTGGGTATGGAATGGGTGCAGCCAGGGCCAGCCCCCTTAGGAAAAGGTGTGGGAGTAGAAGGCAGTGGCATTGACACTGTAGTCCATGGGGAGGAGGTGCCCGACGTGCCTGGCCCCCAGGATGGCCCCACCCAGGGCGGAGGAGTACCTCAGCTTCATCAGCGTGAAGCCGGAGAAGGAGTTCTGGGCCTGGAGCTCTCTGCCCTGGGTCAGTGCCGTAAGAAAACCTGTAAGAAAGAATGCAAGGGCAGAAATGAGACAAAACCAATGGTCAATAGGGAGAATTGGGAAAAGAGGAGGAGACAAGGACATCCGGGTATTTCTGTGAAGGTGCGGGAGAGGGCCACATGCCGAGCTTCCAGCACACAGGGCGTATGGATCAAGAAACAGCTGTGGGTCTGGAGCCAACAGCCTGATGACCTGACTTTCTCTCAGCTCCCGAACGTGCAATGCCAGCAGCTTCACTGGGGGTCCTTAAGCTACTGCAGCATGTCAAACGGGAACACGCAACTGCCGAGAGAAGACTGCCAGGCTAGGAAGTCGTATTTCTTTCCTCTCGGCCAGCATTGTGTTGGTAAGGGATAGCATCGCACATCACCACAGGCTGGGTGGGCAGAGCTCTGATTCTCAGTTAGACTTGACTTTAAGTATTAAAAAGCAGTTATTTAATAAATCATTTGTTGTTGTTTTTAAAAGAGAAAAAATAACAAATTTCAAAACAGGTTAGGAGAGTTACAATAATTAATATGTTGCATATTGATGTCTTCGTAGTAGTTATTCAGAACACAAGATATAGACATATCTTGTCCAAATAATATTAGCACAAACCTTTCTTTTCAATTTACTAAGAGAAACTAGCTGTATAACTATCTTAACTATCTTATGTATAAAATATATTCTTTTCTTTTTTCCTTTCTTCCTTTCCCCTTCCCCCCATCACAGTTTGTCTTTTCTTTTGAACAGATTCTTCCCAATTCACAATATCTATTGTATGTTTTGGATCTTATTTATTCAGTTTTTCACACTAGTGACACAATATGAAGTTTACACATATGGGTCTGATTTATTTCACTAATCAAACATCTTTTTAGGAATTTAAGCTGGGAGTACTAAGTGGTAGAGACAGGCTTAGTACACGTGAGGGATGGGGTTCAATCACACCAAAATAAATACAATCAAGAAGTTGGACGGGGCATAGTAAAAAGGCTCAATGGCACAATGAAGGCTGAAGGTCATTATCAGTGGCCAGTGTCCTGTCCTCAGGGATAGATTCCAATTCACCCAAGGGTAGTCAGCTTCCCTGGGCCACCTCCTTCCCCACCCTACCCTCTACCCTTGCCCTCTCTCCGACCCTAGACCCACCTTCCTTCAGCAGATCCCAGCTCTTCCACACAGAGCCCACACACAGGATGGGGAGGCCCGTCTCTCTTTGGAACAAGACCTGGGAAGAGGACCGAAAATGTAGGCTGTGTGCCAACCAAGCCTCCGGTGCTGCAGGGGTGGTTTCCTCGGATCACCTACCCATCCCAGATACGCTTCCCTAGCCAAGAAACTGAAGGTGGACTCAAGAAAAAAAAAAAGGTAAGCAGCAACAACAGAGAGGACAGACAGAAGGAAGAAGAATGGACAGAATGGGGCAGCCCCATCCCTAAAGGAGAAGGACCAAGTCTGGCCCAGCGGCTGCTCACGTTCACGTCCCACCTCTACTCACCGGGTCAATCTCAGGCAGCACTGCCACGACATGCCGGCCCAGCATCTCACCAGCCTTCTTGAAGATGTACTGGGACAGGGGGTCTCCCTGCTGAGCACCTGGGGGAGGGAAGAGCGAGGGGCTGGTGAATACCTGAGGAGCCACCTCTCCTGGGTTATGTCTTCTCGCTGTTGCAAGGCAGCAACCACAGAACCACCTGGAGCTTGTGAGGTCAAGGTGAGGATGGACACCCACTCTCATCTCTCCACCATCCCCCTTGGAGAACGCCAATTAGAAGTAGCTCACCAGGCCCGGGGAGCTGCAGCGCCCCTAGAGCACCCTGACACCGGGTTACTATGTGAACACGGAGCTACTGTGAGTACGTTCTGTTTAGTCTCTCAGTTCTGGGGACCCGGGACTCTGGCTGTGAAGTTAGTCAATAAATTCTGTCAGCACCCCACACTCCTGCAGCAGTCTGCTGTTGCCCAGTGCCTCCCATCAGGATCTAATTGCCCCAGGATGCACTATGGCAAGGGAATCCAGATTAAGGGTGTGTGGGCCTTACAGTAGAAAAGCAATGTGTAGACTCACAAGCCCTGTGCTTGGCTTCTGACACCCAATAAAGTACCTAGGCTCTCCTTAATTCCCTAGTTCTTTGGGTATAATTGCATTTAAGAAAATGTATAGATTTAATGTAACTGCTTCCTAAATTTCTCAAAAACAGGTATACAGCTTACACAAGCCATGACAGGCATGGCAGAGAGAAACCCAGGTAACCCGAAGCAACTGCCAATACAGTCCCCTCACCTTCTGCTCAACCCCAAGGCCCACCACTACCAAGGTGAGGAGGCGGAACACTGTGGTCACTGAATGAAGGGGAAATGGGCATCCAGCCCCCATCGAACCCCACTCTGCCCCCTCATTAGGGATGCCTTTGGAGAACAAAGCCAGAAGAAACCCTGCCCCACCTCCAGTACCTTCTGCAATTTTCCGGCAGAACCCAGCAAACCTGCTTTTATCAAAGTCCCTATACAGGTGGGTGAGGATTCCTAGCCGATCTGACACCTGAGAGGCAGAGAAGGAACATAAGACAATAATTTGGAGTGAAGACCATCCCTACAGGGCCCACCAGGTTGGCCTTCCTAATGTCTCTACAATGTGAAAAGCTTGAATAGTTGTGGGTTTTTTTAAGTTCTAGAAATTATAAAGACTTGAGGTTTTTCTCCCTTGGGAAAAGTGTTGTTTCCCCCAGCACGAACTTTGTTGCTAGTTACAGATTAGTTTAAAGGCAGCAGAGTGTGGTGAACAGATTTGTGTTCATCACAGAGTGTTCTGTACTTTTTTTTTTGGTATCGAAAATTGAACTCATGACCTTGCGCTTGCCAGGTAGGCACTCTGCCGCTGAGCTATATCCCCGGCTATACCTTCTTGAGGTGCTCTTGCTAAGAGTTCTTTGGTCGAAGGGATCTAAGAAATAATGCATATTGCAACTCTCCTTTAGAGAATCACCATACACATTAGCAAATCAAAGACTCTAAGGAGGAGTGAAACCAAGAAACGAATTCATTTCCCCCAAACTTAGATGATATAAGGTCTTTCTTAGACGAACAAACCCACCCACCCTGAACACATTTAAATTCTTGAGGAAGCACTGATTCCCCGGAATACATCTTAGCAAAGTGAGGGGCACTAAAATTTGAGCAACTACAGTGATGTATCAAGTTCTTCATACACTGTCTCATTTAACCTTGGTAGTGAACTACATTGGCTTTTTTTTTGGTATTAGGAATCAAATTCAGGACTTCCCACTTGCTG
>RJWT010028544.1:0-15201 GCA_004365215.1 Cuniculus paca | reverse complement strand
TTTTTTTTTTTTTTTTGCGGCACTGGGGATTGAACTCACAACCTTGCGCTTGCCAGGCAGGCACTTAGGCTGCTGAGCTAGATCCCTGGTCCTTGGCATTTTTTAATTTTAGGGATGCTATGACTCATTGTAGTCATCAAGGCATTGACATAGTCATTTAACTTGTGCTGGTTTTAAACAGACTGTTTATTCACATATGAACCATAAAGTGTTAATTAGTGTTTGATGAACATAATAGTGTGTAATACACACCTAGACAAGACTGCATATACACACCTCTACTCCCTCAGTATGTGGATGATTACTTACTTTATTTTTTCTTTTGTGGTACCAGGGATTGAATTCATGACTTTGTGCTTGACAGGCAGACACCTGACCCATGGGTGATTATTTCTAAAAACTTCCATTACCTGGTCCCACACTCAATTTGAATATATATTCGTGTTTAAATGTGAACACATATATGTATTTATAAATTTTTATTATAGCCTAACCCTAGGTCTCAGTACTAGATATCACTTGGATATTGTGCTAGAATGTAATAGGCTGACGTACTCTGAGTCTTTTTTCAGGATTGGTAATGGTTGCCTGCATGTGTTCTGCATAATAGCCTTTTGGCTGTTTTTTGTTTGTTTTTTGTTGTTGTTGTTGTTGTTGTTGTTTTTGAAGCAAGGTCTCACTTTGTAGTATAGGTTGGGCTCAAGCTCACTATGTAGACCAAGCTGGCCTCTAATTCACAGAGATCTGCTTGCCTCAACCTCCCAGAGTTGGGATTATAAGTGTATCTGCTATGCCTCGCTCTGGTGCTTTACCTTTAATTTTGTATATTTTAATAATTCCATCTGATATCATTTATATTCTGGTTTAAGGATTTTTTATTTTTGTTTTGTCTTATAGGCCTGCTGTTGATACATGCTTTCAACTGCGATTTCTAAAACATATATTTTTTTTTTTGGTACCGAGGATCGAACTCACAACCTCGTGTTTGCCAGGAAGGTGCTTATGCCACTGAGCTAAATCCCTATCCCCTAAAACATATTTTTTTACTTCAGTTGTGAAAGATATTTTTTTTTCAGGAGAAAGGTTTCAAGGTTGACTCGTTTCTTCTGGTACTTTACAGATATTGCTCTTTCACCTGGGCTGCACTGTTACTAATAAGTTGCTCTCTTCTCTCATTCTTGTGTGTAATCTTTTTCTCATTAGTCTGCTTTTAGGATTATTTTTTCTCTATCACTGGTTTCAACTAATTTAATAATGATGTGTTGGGTAGTCTTTATATTCTTCTTTGGAGGGACAGCATTTTCGTCAAATTTGAAAAAGAAAATCTCTGTTGCTTCAAAAATTTGCTCTCTTCCCCTACTCCATCAAAGTCCATTCATAAACATAAATAATCTTAGTCTACTTGAAGATTTCCCACAGCTCACAGATGATCTGTTCATTAATTTTTAGTCTTTTTTTGTCTTTGTTATTTTACTGTTTACTGATTGTCAATGTCTTTGAGTGGTTTTGGATAGGAAATTTCTGCAAAAACTCAGTTTTAAGGTAGAAGATTATTTTGGGTTGCAAAAATTCTCAATAAAATTCTTTATCATACAGTACTTATTTTCCATAATATACAAGAAATTCTTTCATTTTGTGTTTAGCTTGTGATGAGTTTGCTATTATCATAAATTTGGTGACCTCCAGAGGTCTTCACCTAAAACAGTAAATAGCCACCCAATGTTTTAATGTCTCTATTATTGAGCTTATTTACAATTTTCAATAATGTAATTGGTAAGTTTTTTCTCTACTTTCTATCTAAAATGATATGTTATGCTGTTATGCTGCATAAAAGCAGAAATAGCCTCTACCAGCTATGTTGATTCATTGGGTATATAGAATCCCATACCACCCCACTTCTGATATTAGAACTTTTATTCAGTTTCAGATAACCCTCTTTCAGTGTACACTATGCACAAATGAAGTCTACTAAATGATTCAGTGCTTACTTCCACAAACAAGTTTCCGGTCTCATTCTGGAAAAAATTTTCATTTTTCATTTTCCATATCAGTTAACGGTGTAAAACTCTACATAGTAATATTTTTATTTTATAAGGTGAATTTTTGGTGATATTTTTGCATGGTGTTCGCCTAACCCATTTTACCCATACATTATGCAGGTTTTGTTGCATGTGTGTGTGTACTTAGGTGATTTTCAGGAGGGCATATGACATGCTACAGCAGACCTGGCACAGTTATTACAGAAATTTAATTATATCAATATACACTATCTTGAATTCAATTTATATACCATAAAGTTCATTTGCAAATCTTTTAGCCATATCTTTAATTCTGTTTTGGTTCTATTCAGATAATTTGTGTAGTGTCTATTCAGAAATAATGTAGTGTTTCAATAAAATGGAGGTCTTAGTAATTATCATGTTTTCAATAATTTATTGTGCTATTAACTGTTTATTTATAATTTATAGAAAAGTACACAGAAAACAAAGCCTACACATGATCAAACAAAGAAAACTACTAAAACCGAGAAGAAAAAAGACAAAGAAAAATCTGAGGACTCAGAACAGTAAGATATCCATGATAACATTTTTCTTCTTCATTAATTTTATCTGTGTTATACCCAAACAATTTAAGATCATATAAACATAATTTTAATTCTTTTTAAAACATTAAATTAGCAACATGTAGTTTTATTTTTTATTTTGGATTTCACTTTATTTTTTAAAATTTTATTTTAAAGAAAAGAATGAAACAAAACTTCAAAAACACATAATAGAAGACAGGACCAGGGATTTGACTCAGTGGCATAAGCACCTGCTTGGCAAGCACAAAGTCATGAGTTTGATCCCTGGTACCAAAAAAAACCAAAAAAGATAATAGGAGACTAACGATGGTTAATGTATTGTGTATCATTATCTTTAAATTATTCAGAGTACAATATACAAGCAATTAATTGTCCAAACAATATTAGCACAAATCTTTCTTTTCAATGAACTAAGAGAAATTAGTAGTATAACTATCTTAACTATTATGTATATGTAGTTTTGTTTTCTTTTGTTTTGCTTTTCCCTTCCTTCTTTTCTCCTTTCCCCTACTCCAGTTTTTCTTTCATTTTGATTAATTTCTTCCCATTTCATAATATTTATTGTATATATTGTATCTTATTTACTCTTTCAACTTCTCACACTAGGAAGACAGTATGATGTTTACACATGTGAGTCTCATTTTTTATTTCACTTATGAATATGGTCTCTAGTTACATTCATTTACCTATAAAATATCAAGTTTATCCTTCTTTATGACCAAGTAGTATTCCATTGCATAAAAAGGACATATCTTTTTTATCCATTCCTCAGTTGATGGGCATTTGTATTGTTTCCAGGATTTAATTATTACAAATGATGCTGCCATATAAATGAATGCACATATATTGCTGTGATACAATGTTTTTAATTCTTCTGGGAATATAAACAGAAAGGGAATAGCTGAGTCAAATGAGACCTCTAATACTAGTTTTTTGAGGATTCTCCACACTGATTTCCACTTGCACCAGTTTACATTCTCACCAACAGTGAAGGAGAGTTCCTTTTTCCACACATCCCGTCCAGCATTTGTTATTGGTTGATTTCTTGATACTAGCCATTCTTTCTGGGATGAGATGTAATCTCAGTGTTGTTTTAATTTGCATCTCCAAAATGACCAGTGATGTTGAACATTTTCTCATATATTTATTTGCTGTTTATATTTCTTCATCTGAAAAGTGTGTATTCATCTCAGATGTTCATTTTTGGATTGGGTCTTTAAATCTAGGAGAACTGATTTTTTTTAGCTTTTTATATGTTCTTGACAGTAATCCTTTGTTTGAGAAACAGCTAGCAAATATTTTTTCCCACATTGTGGGTTGTACCTTCACTCTGTTCTGGTATGTTGTACTGTTGTTGTCATTTAGTTGTAGAAACTGTAATTTCTTCTTTAATTTTATCTTTGGCCCATTGGTCATTCAGGAGGCGTGTTAGTTAATTTCCATATATGTGGTTTCTTTTGCCATTGACTTCCAATTTCATTGCACTTTGGTCACGTATCTTTATGACTGATTAGTATTCCACATGCATGGAATAATTTCAATTTCTTTGCATTTACTTAAGCATGTTACGTGGGCTAGTACATATTCTATTTTAGAGAATGTCCCATGTACATCTCAGAAGAATGTGTATTCTGATGTTGTTGGGTGGGACACTCTTTAAACACCTACTAAGTCAGTTTGTTCACAGGTTTGATTTAGTTCTGACATTTCTTTGCTGACTTTTTGCCTGGTTGATCTATTTATTTTTGACACTGGAATATTAAGGTGCCTTATTACAATTGTGTTTCTTTGATTTTTCATGTCCATTAATATTTGTTTCATATAATTGGGTGCACTGGTATTTGTTGCATATATACTTATGATTACCTCTTCCCTTTTGATTGTTCCCTTTACAAAGATGTGGTCACCTTCTTTGTCTCTCTTAATCAGTCTTGGCTCAAAATTCATTTTGTCTGCAAATAGAATAGCTACCCATGCTTTTTTTGGGTCCCTGTCTCATGGAGCATTGTTTTCCATCATTTGACTTTAAGTCTATGAATTTCTTTTTTAATTAAAAGTGTTCCTTGTATGTAGCATATTGTTGAATCTTGCTTCTTTCTGCCAGTCTATGTCTATTGATTGGTGAATTGAGACCATTAACATTGATGGTTATAACTGATGTGTATGTACTTATCCTTGCCACGTTATTTTCCTGTTGTTGGCTCCCCCTCCTGTTTTGTGGATGTTTTTAATTGTTTGCCTTGCCTGGTGGAGGTTCATGGAGTTGTACTTTTTTATCTCTTTGTATAATGTCCTTCAAAACATTTTGGAGTGCTGGTTTGGTGGGTGTAGGTTTCTTCAGGTGTTCTTTGTCATGGAAGTATCATTTCTCCATCTGCTTTGGAAGACAGTATTGTAGGGTACATCAGTCTGGCTTGGAGGTTGTTTTCCTTTAGAGCTTGAAACACTTCACTCCAACTGTTCCTTGAATTGAGGGTTTGTACTGAGAAGTCAGCTGTGATTCTGATGGGCTTTCCTTTATAGGTGATTTGTTTCTTCTCCCTAACAGCTTTGAAGATTCTATTCTTTATTTTTTAAATAGAATAAAACAAATCAGAATAAAACAAATCAGAGCACAACAATGCTATTGATACAGGACTTCAAAACTAGACAACAGGAAATCAACAATGCCTATGTTAATGTCTCTCATTGTCTTAAAAAGCTGCCCATACCAGTTTGTTTGTTTGACAAACAAAACCAAACAAACAAACAAAACCAATCAAAATAAAAGAATGAAAGCATTACAGGACTTCAAAACAAGATAACAGGAAATCAACAATGGCTACCATAATGTCTCTTGTTTTCTTCAAAATAGCTGTCCATATCTTCATGTGTAATAAAATCAAACAAAACAAAATAGAATGGAATCAATCAGATCAAAAGAATGAGAGAATGACAGCACTTCAAAACAGGATAATAGGAAATCAACAATGGCTACAATAATGTCTCTTGTTTTCTTCAAATAGCTGTCTGTACCTTGACACATATTGAAATCAAACAATACAAGTAGAATAAAACCAATCAAAACAAAAGAATGAAAGCATTACAGAACTTTAAAACAAGATAATAAAAATGAAGAATGACTACTATATTGTCTCTTCTTTTCTTCAAAATAGTTGTCCAACAATCATGCTTAATAAAATCAAGCAAGACAAAATAGAATAAAACCAATCAAAACAAAAGAATGAAAGCATTATAAGACTTCAAAACAAGATAATAGGAAATCAACAATCATTACTATAGTATATCCGATTATCTTCAAAATAACTGCCCACACCATCGGACACAGTAAAATATATCAAAACAGAACAGAATAAAACCAAACGTAACAAAGTTATGAAAACAAAACAGGAATTCAAAACAAGATATAGGAAATTAACACTGGTTACCACTTTCCATTTTTAGGCATTTCCTCCCTATTACTTTCATAATATCTATTGTGTTTTTTGGATCTCACTAACTCCTTCAGTTTTTTATGGTAGGGAGATAACTCAGTGTTCACCTGTAAGAGTATAAACTATTTCACTGACCACCAAACCAGCCTTACAAAGAATACTAAAGGACATTCTAAAAGGAGAAAAAAAGGACCACAGTCCCAGGAACAGTGGCAGAGGGGGACCATCAAGTGGAGCCAGTCGATTGAGTGGAGAGGAAAACTAGGGAGCCAATGGCACAAAAATAGCATGGCAGAGACAATGCAGGGCAAGAGAGCCTCAATGCACCAATAGAAAGAAACACAGGCAGAGTGGATTAGGAGACAGGATCCATCAATATGCTTTATACAAGAAACACATTTAGCTAGAAAGAAAATTCAATTCTGAAAGTCAAAGGAGAGAGAACAATGCCCTAAGTGACAGGGAGCCAGAAAAAAAGTAGGGGTAGCCTGCCCATTAATTGCAGAGCAAATAAGAAAAACATGGTATTTTATGTGGTAGACACCTACTCAACTATAAAGGAAGATAATCTCAAGGCTCTTGTAGGTGGATGGAGGCAACTGGTGATAATGCTCATGGATGAAATGGTTCAGAGTCACATGGGTGAATTTTGTGTTGCCTCTCTAGTATAACAAACTAAAGGAGCTAATGGGATCCAAAATGCACAATACACATTGGGAAAGTCAAAGGGGAGGAATTATCTAAAAAGGGAAGGAAGTGGCCACTGTTAATCTATTGTCATGATTTGAGACTCATACTGTCTTCATTGTTCTTAGTTTCATTTATTCTGATTTGTTTGATTTTATTATACTTGATGGCATGGGGAGCTATTTCAAAGATAACAAAATATATGATTGCAGCCTTCAAGGATGTCCAATTATCTTGCTTAGAAGCCCTATATTGCTTTCATTGTTTTGTTTAGGTTGATTTTACTCTATTCTGTGTTGATTGTAATATGTCTGAAGGTGTAGGCAACTATTCTGAAGATAACAAGAAGCATTATGGTAGCCACTGTTGTTTTACTAGTATCTTGAAGCTTTGTATTGCTTGCATTGTTCTGCTTTGTTTGTTTTGTTTTGGTTTTGCTTTGTTTTTTACTGGTTTTATTTTGTTCTATTTTGTTTGATTTTACTTATCCCTGATGGTATGGGCAGGTATATTGCAGATAACAAGAGGAATTATGTTAGCCATTATTGATTGCTTTTTACCCTGTTTAGAAGTCATGTACCATGTTCATTTTTTTGTAGTGATTGACTCTACTCTGTTTTGTTTTGTTTGGTTGTGTTTTTTTTTCAAAATAAAAATAAATAAATAAAATAAACCATTTCGTTCATGAGCATGATCTCCAGTTGCATCCATTTACCTCTAAGAACCTCAAGATTATACTACTTTATAGCTGGGTAGCTTTCTATTGTATGAAAATAGCATCTTTTTCTTATTATTCTGCAGTTGGTCTCCTGTCACATGGAATAATTGTTTTCTCCCCTTTGATGTTCAGTCTATGAATTTCCTTTCAAGTTAAATGTGTTTCTCATATGCAGTGTATTGATGGATCTTGTTTCTTGATTCACTCTCCCTGTGTTTCTTTTTATTGGTGAATTGAGGCCATCTACATGAATGGTTACAACCAGCATACACTGGTTTGTCTCTGTCATGCTATCCTCCTCCTGTCAGCCCTCCAATTTTCCCATTCATTCAATCACCTGCCCTATTTGGCAGTTCTCCTCTGCTTCTGTTCCTGGAACCATGGTTATCTTTATGTCTCTCTAGAATATCCTTCAGCACTCTCTGTAGGGTTGGTTTGGTGGTCATGAATGCCTTTAGTTATTCTTTATCATGGAAGTATCTTATTTTTCCATCCATTTTGAAAGATACTTTTGCAGAGTACATCAATCTAGGTTGAAAGTTGTTTTTTTCAGGATTTTGAAACACTTCACTCCAAACTCTTCTTGACTTGATGGTTTGTGTTGAGAAGTCTGCTGTGATTCTAATGGGTTTTCCTTTATAGGTGATCTGTTTCTTTCTCTAACAGCTTTTAATATTCTGTTCTTGTGTGGAATTTCTTGGATCTATATTATTATATGTCTGGATGTAGATTTATTTTGGTTATGGCTAGTTGGAATGCTATGTGTCTTGATTATCTATATGCCAGATCATTTCCTCATGTTTGGGAAGTTTTCTGCTATTATTTCTGTAAATAGCCTTTTTATATCATTTGTGTTGACCCTTTGTTCTTCACTGATACCTAGCACTCTTAAATTATTTTTCTTTGTGTTGCTAGCAGTCATTAAATTTTATTTCCTGGTTCCTTGTTATTTTTAAGAGATATTTCCTTTTATGATTGCTAGCTGTGATCCTGTTTTAAAGGTCTGAAAGTCTATCTTCAGTCTCTTTCAAGCAGTTTTGCCAGCTTTCAAATGACTTTTTAATTTCCTGGATATCTCTTTGAATCTATTTCATGCATTGTAATTCCTTCCTATATTGTTCATGCAATGTTTGTATCATTTCCCTATGCCCATCTTTTTTATCTATGTCTTCTTTGATATGCTGAACAATTCTTTCATTATGTTTGTGATTTCTTCTTTTACCTGAGATATTATTTCTGATCTGATTACTTTTACAGTCTCATGAAGTTGTTTCTTTACTTCAGTTGTTAATCTCTCAGAGATTTCAGGTGAGTGACTTCCATTTTCTTCCATGACTTTATCTTCCAGACTTCTTCTGTGTGGGCTGACGGCCTGAGATTGCCTTTTGTTCCTTCATCTTGACATTTTCCTGGGTTCCTCCCCACAAGCTGGTTGTAAGTTCCTAGTCACCTCCCATGTTAGCTGCCCCTCCACACTGTAGGAGAATGTCCAAGCACCCAGGTTGCTCTGAACCCAGGTTCCCATGGAGGTAGCAGGGTGTGGTACAGGCTTCTCCAGACCTGTGCAACTACACTGAGGCTTCCCTGATGGCCTGGGGTGTGTGGTGGCAAGGTTACTTCTTCTCTCAGCCTTCGTGTCTACACTGGGACTCCCTTGATCATGGCAGGCACACAGGGGTGTGTTTGTGTGATTCTCCCAATGTGTGCTGGCTGCCTGAAGGAAGCAAGGGTCTCCAGTTGTAGCCTGCAGGCACACTGTACTTATCTGGCTGTATCTCCCTGCCTGCACTGGCTGCCCACAGGAAACAAGCCTTTTGATGGCAGCAGCAGGCACATAAGATTATATTCTTGAATTGAATTTCTGGAATCTTGACTGTGATATGCCTGGCTGTAGATTTTTTTTTAATCATGGCTAATTAGAGCTCTACATGGCTCACTTATCTGTATGTCTGATTTCCTTCCAGGGAAACTTTTTGAAATTATGTCTACAAACAATATTTTATATCATTTGCACTATCTCCTGCTTTTCATTGACTCCTATCAATCTGAACTTATTTTTCTTTGCATCATCTAGCAGCTGCTGGATTGATTTCATATGGTTCCTTGCTATTTTTAAGAAATCTTTCCTTTCACATTCACTAACCATGATGCTGTCTTCTATATCTGAGATTCTTTCCCCATATAGGATTATTCTGCTGTGAATACTTTCAATTTTTATTCTCCTGAATATCTTCTTGAATCTATCCTAGGAATTTCATTTCTTTCCTGTGTTGGGCATTCATGGCTTCCATCATTTTCATAAAATCCTCTATTTTTATTTTCTGTATCTGCTTTAGAGTCACTAAGCATGCTTTTCATGTGTATACTCTCTCCATTTATCTGAGAAATTATTTCTGATTTGATTTTTTCTGGAACCTCATTCAATTGTTTTGTTGTTATCTCTTCAGAGAGGTCAGATAGGTGGCTTTCAGATTGTCCCATCTCATTACCTACCCCCTGGGTGTGCCTTTGGTGAACTGGATGTCTGGGGTTGCATCTTGTTTAAGTGTCTTCTCATTTTCTTTTCTTTTTCTTTTACTTTTTTAGTTTAATTTCTGGTTTGATTCTTGTAAGTTGCCTATGGTGAGTTGCTTTATTGTAAGTGTTTAGAATTCATAGGAAATGACTACTTCTCCAAGGTGTCTTGCAAGTATAGCTGGTTTTTGGGTTTTGAATCTGTTGCAAGATCCCACATCTTCAGTTTGTTGGGGGTGAGAAGTTGCTGCCTGGTTGGCTCCGCACTGGCCCACAGTATTTTGTATTTAGGCAATCACAATGTTGGTATAAAAGGAAGAACAACTGGTTAAAACAGTTATGTCACTTTTGGCTAAAGCAATAGCATCAGTGAAAACAATAGTATGAAACACAGCCTAGAAAATGACAAACTGAGGTAACCTTTAATTTGCCGCCTTTAACCATACGAAATAGATTTGTGGTATATAACAAAATCTAAAAGGAACCAGAAAATTTTATGCAATATATAAGTCCTTAATATGCCAATTTAACCCTCAGGGGTTAAAATTTAAAATGGGTTAGGGAAAAAATAGAGAAGTAGAATAAGAGGAAGAGATTAGAAGTAAGGTTGGAAGACAAAGGAAGACCATGGTAACTTTGGGGTAGTGGTGCAGAAGACAAGAGGGAAAGAGAGAAGGATGAAATAAGTGGAAGAATAGAAAAAAACCACAAGGAGGCTAGAAACCATATGCACACTCGTATAAAAACAATATCAAACAATGAAGGAGAAAAAAAAACAAAAAATAAAACAACAACAACAAAATGAGAGAGAAGAAAAGTTAACTTCCAGGTTTGTCTTTGCTGTCACTGATAGACAGCATAGGGAGACAGAGTCCAGATCTGTGTTGATTTATCCCAGGAAGCCAGCAGTAGCTTTCTGGTAGGTTAGTGGATAATCTCAGTGAGCTTCATCTTTATTTCCCCTGCAGTTCAGGCTGTATTCTGACCATGGGAGCCAAGGCCATACCCTTTTAGCCTGTAGCCGTCAGCACACCTTCCATGGGCCTAAGCTGAGAGCCACCAACCAGATGAACCCCTCAGCCACTCTGAATTCTGAGCATAGCCAACCCCTCTCCAAAATGACTCCCAGCCAGTTGCTGTTTCCCACAAGATGACCAAGCCCTCAGCACTCACACCCAGCTAGTGCAGTCCTTCATGTCTAATGCTCCCCTCCACTACTGTGTCTCTCTGTGGAGGCCTCTGGTGTCACCCAAAGTCACTGTATATCTGTAAGTTTGAACTTCTCCTCTCATACAGTGAGTCCTGACTCGGAGAAGTTCTCTGCCAGCTACCTCCTTCATTGAAATTTCTCTTTTCACTTTCTCCATAGGCTTCTATTCGCACTTAGATCCTTCCTGGGTCCAAAGGAGCCCACTTCCCTTCTTCTTGTCTTCTTTTGGGTTGCTATATTCCAGCATCTGGATGGCAACTCTGAAAGAGGCTCTTTCTTTGCTGCTTACCACTCTGCCATCTTTGTGCTCATCCCCAACATGTAGTTTTATAAGCAAATCAGAATATGATTTTGATGAAAGCTAAAAATAGAAAAACAGGGAACTATCAGTGCATTAGAATGGTTATGTGAACCACAAGATTTGCAGGAATAGACAAACAGAATTAAATCTTTTAGCAATTGTAGAGAAAAAGGATATACATTGTTTCCTCAATCATGTAATCCTTTGCAACTTGTTAACTTCCCAAATCAAACCCCTAGAATTTGTTCTTTTCTACTCTACTTAATTTACTTGCTTTTTAAACAAGTCATCTATTTTTGTGCATGTGGATTTAATTTGATTTATTAAGACAATATTTTTATCAGTGTCTTAAAATAATTATTACATTTATTTGCACAAATCCTAATACAAAAGTATAGTATTAAAAAGAAACTAGGGCAAGTTGTAGTGGCACACATCTGTAATTCCAGCACTTGGGAGGCCAAGGCAGGAGGATTGCTATGAGTTTGAGGTCATCCTGGGCTACATAGTGGGCTATGTAGTGTGTTCAAGCCCACCACCCTAGACTCCATAGTCAGACCGTATCTCAAAAACAAGAAGAAGGAGAAGGGGAAAGGGATGGGGTAAAAGAAGGAGGAGGAGGAGGAAGAAGAAGAGGAAGAAGAGGAAGGGGGAGAGGGGAGAAGGAGAAGAAACTAGGAATTCAGTCTTTGTAAGCTTCCACAAATTCTATGAAGAAATACATTAAGCAAATGGTTTTAGCCATTGACCAATTGAAGAAAGTTGATCAGCAAAGAAAGTGTGACCATTAAACTTTGAAAATCAGAGTCACTTCCTATTTTAATCATATTAATATGAAGTTAACTGGAGAAATGTTATTCAGGTGCTTATTATTTAGCCTGTATGGATTTAATGGCTTTTTAGAAATGAGAATTTCTTTTGAAAACATCTATCAAATTTTTTTCCTGCTCTGTAGCTTGTCTCTTCACTTCATTGGATGTTTTCTTAGCTGTGCAGATTTTTAATTTGATACATTCTCATTTGTTGGTTCTTGGTAGTATTTCTTATGCAATTGGGGTTCTGTACAAAACAGTCTTTGCCTGTGTTTATGTCTTCATGTATTTTATGTATATCTTCCAGTAGATTGTTTCTGCTTTAACATTTAAACGTATGATCCATTTTGATTTTAGTTTAGTGCATGGTGAGCATTATGGATGTAGATTCAGCCTTCTGCCTTTGGATAACCCATTTTCTCAGCACCGTTATCCTTCCTCCAGCATATGTTTTCAGCTCTGTTGGCAAAGAGCAGTTGGCTAAATGTCACTGTACTTGTTTCTGCATCCTCTCTTCTGTTCCACTGATTCTCGTATCTATTTGTTCCAATATCTTGCTGTTTTAAATCACTAGAACTTTGTAGTATAACTTGAAGTCCAGGAGTCTGACATTTCTTACTTTGGTTGGTCAGGATTGCTTTTGTTATTCTGGGTCTCTTTTGATACCATATGAATTTTAGGATTTTTTTTTCTACTAATAGGGAATGCTTGTGGTGTTCTTGTTGAGATTGGGTTACATCTGTTTATTAGTTTTGTAGTGTGGCCATTTTGACAATATCCATTCTGTCAATCCAGGTACAGGGGATATTGTTCCATTTTTGATGTGCTTTTTGATATCTTTTTTCAGAGTATTGTTGTTTTCATTGTAGAGATCTTACACTTCTTTAATTAGGCTAATTCATAAGTGATTAATTTTTGATACTATTCTGAATGGCATTGTTTTACTAATTTTTTTCCTTGTGAGTTCATTATTGTTATACAGGAAAGCTATTGATTTTGTATCCTGCTATGCTATTGAATTTGGTTATTAATTCTAGGAGTTTTTGGTGGGTTTTTGTTTTTGTTTTTGTTTTTTTGGAGTCTTGTATGTAGAGGATCATGTTATCTGCAAATAATGATAATTTGACTTCTTCCTTTCCTATTCATAACTCTTTTATTGTTTTCTCTTGCATAATTGCTCTGGCTAAAGTTCAAGTACTATACAGAACAGGATTGGTAATAATGGAATCCTTGTCTTATTCCTGCTTTTAGAGGGAAAACTTTCAGTCTTTTTTCATTTAATATGATATTGGCAATAGGTTTGTCATAAATAACTTTTATCAAATTGAGATCAGGTCCTTCTATACTTATTTGCTTTACTTTTTTAAAAATCATGAATAGGTATTGAATTTTCTCAAAGATTTTTTCTGCATCTATTTGGATGATCAGTTTTCTCTTTGCTTCTGTTTACATGATATATTACATTTATTGACTTGCATATGTTGAACTAACCTTTCATCCCTAGGAAGAAACCTACTTGGTCATGTTATAGAAACCTTTTAATGATTTGTTGCCAGTATCTTGAGGATTTTTGTGTCTGTGTTCATTAAGGAGATTGGCCTATAGTTCTCCTTCTGGGTAACTCTTTGTCTAGTTTTGAAATCAGGGTTATTCCAGCTACCAGGAGTGACTTTGGCAGTACTCCTTCCCTTTCAATTATATTAAAAAGTTTGAGGAGTATTAGAGTTCTTGTAGAATTTAGCAGTGACTCTAATGGCATCTAGGCTTTATTTCTTAGTTGGTAGTTTTTTTATTACTGTTTCAGTTTCATTGTCTGTTATTGAATTTTTCAAGGTTTTGGTATCTTCTTGGTTTAGTTTTTATGACTCATTTGTATCTAGGAAGGTATTCATTTCTTTTGTATCCTCCAATTAATTGGAGTACAGGTTTTCAAAATAGTTGCTAATAATCTGTGTTTCAGCATTGTCCATTGTGATTTTGCTTTTTTTCACTTCTAGTTGCATTGATTGGAGTCTTTTTTCTTTTTCTTTTTTTAAAGAGTGGTTAAAAGCTAAGGGATTGGCTGTTAATTCTTTCAAAGAACAATCTCTTTGAATCATTGATTGTTCATATTTTATTTTGGTTTCAATTTTATTAATTTCTGTTCTGATCTTTATAACTTCTTTGCTTGGACTAGTTTTGCATTGGGATTATTCTTCTTTTTCTAGATCCTTCAGGTATATCATTAGGTTGTTTATTTGGGTTTCCTTTTTTTTCTAATGTAGGCATTAACAGTGATAAACTTCCCTCTTAGAACTGCTTTCATTGTGTCCTATAAATTCTGATATATTGTCATGGCATTATCATTTGATTATACAAACTGTCTAATTTCTTCCTTGATTTGTTTTGTGCCCTACTGACTATTCAAGAGTGTATTGTTTAACTTCTGTCTTACTTTTTCTCTTTGCTTAGACAAAATACATGCTGCCCAAAGTTAAAGGTGGGAATATTTATTTACCTTACAGTCTGTAGAGTTTCAGTTCAGAGTTAGTGGCCTCAAAGGCAAGGTGGCATGGCTGAGGAGCATCACAGAGGATATTTACTTCATGGTGGGCAAAAGGGAGAAGAGTTGTGAAAAAGCAGAAGTTGAAAGCAGCAAGTAGTAGCAACAACAGCCCTCTTTCTGTCCCTTATTTTCTATCCAGGCTATTCATGCTAGGATAGGTAGCACTCATAACCAGGTTGGGGCACCCTTAATCTTACCATTGCATCATGAATTAATCCCAGCATCACATCCTTAATCCCATCATCACACATTCTAAATTCAGCCATCTCTGAAAACCTCCACCTATTGCTGTATAGGGCTTTGAGGGGACATCTAGATATAAACCATAACAGTTTCCATGCATTTGCATTATTTCTGTGGTTTCTTTTGCTTCAATTGCTATTCTCATTGCACTAT
>RJWT010028543.1:0-15186 GCA_004365215.1 Cuniculus paca | reverse complement strand
AAAAATGTGAGGAAATGTTGAGTATTAAAACATGAAAGCAGCTATTAATCAAACCTTTACACCTTCTTTAACTCAGGCGTAATGGTGGGTGTTATCATAAATCTACTCTGATAGTAACACAAGAATAATGAGTTCAGTAATGATAGCGATGATGATCATAATGATTTTAACCAACAAAGAATGGTGTAGATTTATTGCTAATAATGTGGTACAGGAACCTCTTTCATTAGAATTACCTATGTGTATTCTCCTTGCTGGGGAAACCTGGGTGCTGAGTGTTTGTGTGTTACCACCTTCCCTTGTGGTGGAAGAGTAAAGCTGCGTGTTGACCTCATTCTACAAAGCCTTCATCTGTGTCCCTATGCATCTACCTCAAGGTCTTCCCCTTGCTCCTTAGAAGAATCTGGAATATCCAGTGGATGCTTGACTGGTGGTGTCCACTCCACAGAGAGAGTTGGAATTGGGCAAGGAGGATGTGGAAGCCCAGGGTCCGCAGAGCAAGTAGTTTTCTGGGGCAGGTCTCCACTCCACCAGTGCCTGCACTCCAGCGGTCAGTGCTGGAGAGTGAAGGACGGGTCAGCGAGGGCCAGCCCTGGTGAGGGGCCTGGGTGATCTGAGCTTTCATTGATGTTGTGGAATAGGGGTGGGAGTTCCGGGTGTGCTGTCCTCCGGACTCAGGTAACTTTAAAACCGGACTTCTTTCCCCAAGTCTTCAGGGCTGGACTTAGAGACCCCTAACTACATGGAGGGGTAAGTGTCTTAGGGACTAGTCAGGTGGGAAACACAAACAGAGGCAAGTTCACTTCACCTGGACGTGCCCTTGTTTTTAAATGACATTAACTTGGCATTTGTCCTTTGCAAAATGTTTTAGAAATTCTTACTGGAAAACTACGGTTTAATATAACTATAGGAAATGTGATTCACTAACTTTAATATAAACTACATCAAAGACCCTAATTTGGGGTCTTCACTTTAGTGCAGGAAAAACATCAGTTCAAATACCTCATTTTGCCTGTGAAGTTTTAGCCAAAGCAAATTCTCCAGTGCAAATCATAGACCTTGAGGCTTATGCAGGTTTAGGAAACAGAGGCTCCATAGGCCTGAACTCCCAAAGACCAATCAGAAAACCTAATACCCTAATACCCTTGCCCAGGAAAAAGCATAAATGAAGCTCTACTAAAATCCTATAGATGTGTCTAGTGGTTTTCAGCTACTAGTCAGACTACATTTTCCTACTGCCACCCTTTCCAATTAGCTGTAAAATCCTGTCAGTTATGGAGTATGGAATGCAGTGGTGACATAATTAGAACTTATACATAATAAATAATACATCTGTAGTATTTTAACCTCCACTACCAGTTATGAGATCAGTATGTGGGCCAATTAACTACCAGGACTTTTCTAAAACTAAGACACTATAAACACACTGGTTTTAAATGTCCTAATTAGTGATTTGCTCATTAATTAACTTTCTGATTAATTGTGTAGCAATCTAATTTGTAGACCAGCCACTTAAAGAGTGATACCTTGTAATTCTTTCTTCTGTCTTTAAAATTCTCCCGTAAAATGTGATTTTGTATCCAGATGGCTTCTTCCTTGTGGAGATTCTCTGCTGAAAAGATGCTGTGCAGTTGGTCTAGGACTGAATTTCCCTTAATCTATCTCTATCAGGTAGGACAGACTGGCTGGAGGCAGAGGGTACAGGAAGAAGAATAAGAGTGAGAGGAAGAGTGCAAATAATTGGAGGAAGCGAATAAAGGCCAAAAAAACCCCTCTGTACATCAGAGCCTGAACATGAGAGTGAGAGAGTGAGAGAGTGAGTGTGAGAGAGAGATTGAGAGAGAGAGAGTGTGAGAGAGTGCACTTATGCATGACTTTCATCATAAGCAATTCTCAGGTCCAAAAACCATTTTAGGGGCAAAGAAATAATTTTTAAAGAAAACTTACTGTGGCCTCCATACCCCTATCATGGACTAGCTCAGGGGATAATTAACGCAGTGGACAAAGGCCTAGTGGCCAGTTTCAATAGAGGCTGTCCTGCGCTGGAACATCCTGGGGCTGTTGTATTAGCATCAGAAAGGGCTCTGGGTCCTGCTTCCACCAGAGCTATTGTTGTCCGGGTGTGTCGCAGTCCCATCCTGCAGAAAGCCTTTAGCCCTGATGGCAGATGATTCTCTAAGTGAATAGAGATGAAGGCAGGGATATTAAGTGACTCTATAAAACATCCCAGACACAATTGTGTGATTGATGGAGGACAAAGTGGGAACAGCAGGACACAGGATCCTGGGAGAAGCAGGCTTGTCAATGCGAGAAACATCTCTGGAAACAGCTTCTCCTGGAGGAGTTTGCAGTCTATTTGTATGAGTAATCAGCTGGGCCCCCTCTCTGTCAGCCCTGTTTACTCACTGATTTTCTCAACAAGACAACCATTGACACTGGATGGATGGGGCTAATCTGGCGCAGAACTGGCGGCTTCGCAGAGGCTACAGGTCGAAAATAGAGCGCGGTGCCAGCTTCACCTCGCCTAATCTAGCGGCTAATATTTATTAGAGCCAATTTATACCGCTGCTCTCTCAAAGAGCAAGGAAGGCCTGGGTGCAATTAATAACATGGGCAATAACCACAGACAAACAAATAAATAAGGGTTTGTGAACTGTTTGGTTGGTTTTAAGGGAGAGTGGGCAAGGGACAGGGCTGGGCTCGCCACCTGGAGCCGAAAGGAGAGGCAGCACAGGTAGCCGAAAAGCCCCTGAAGAGGACTTTTTCCCCCGGCCCCATCACCCAGGCTCAGAGCAACAACCCGGCTGCAAAGTGGCGTTAGAACCTGCACAAATGCATGTAATTCCACCCTGCGTCCGACAGGACCCGCACACAGACACCTGCACTCTCGCGCAAGTGCGTGCGCACACAGCTGCGGTAAACATCCAGCTTGTGCGCATCCTCCCCCGGGCGGTGGGGAAGCCAGATCACCCACTGGCGCGGCGCAGCGCTGCACTCGGGAGGCAGGCCTGTCAACCACCGAGTGGAGGGGTTATTGGCTGTCTGGGAGCTAGGACCTGGGGATGTGGGCGAGAAGAGACAATGGGAACGGGGTACTAAGCAGAGAGACCTGGAGGGTTTCCTCGGAAATCGACACCCCAGTAACTTGAGGCCTGTTGGCAGGGATGCTGCCAGGCGCTGAGCGGGCTGCGTTCGGATGTTCAACATGATCTTGTCGGGCCACGCTGCAGGGAAACAGAGGGTGCGCGCTGGCGGACGCGAACTGGAACCCAGGTGGGGATCCAGTCGCTACCAGCTATCTCGCGCAAAGGGAGAGTAGAAAGCGCATTGTTCCTAACTGCGCGCAGTGCCTCAGGGACTGCGAGCCGGCGCTGACCTCGCCTCGCCCGGCCTGCAGACCCCAGGCTGCGAGAGAGAAGGCCCTTTGCCCTCACAGCCCGGCCTCCCCACTCGTCCTTCCTGATCCCCTCTGAGCCAGCGGGCGCCTGCGCCTTGCTAATTGCTCGGCTCCCTTCATGCACACATCTCTACTAATTTTACATTTCTCATTCTGCGGGTAGCTGGAAAGCGGCTCAGGGAATACGGTTCCTTCTCTTAGCGACCGCATGAATACAGTGAGTGGTGGCCGTCTAGGCCTCCCTGGCCGGGGGGTTTGGTAAATTAGCAGCTTGGCTGTATAATCAGGCATTCGCCATTGAGGCCACAGTGCTGTACCCGTTAACCAGGTGAGATGTCATCGTCTAATGGGTTGGGAGGTGTGACCGAGCTGCTAAGCTGGCAATTAAATTTCACAAATACCACTCGATATATATTCATGTATATATTCGCTACCCCAGGCATAAAAGGGGGGAAACAGCCCTTCCCAAAATGTACACACTGAGGGACATGCCTTTGTGAAATGCATGAAATAACATAAAGCGATTTGGTATCTAAACACAAGATTTGAATTCCATTATCCTATAAGATGCGGATTCCACGGTCACCTGCAGTTCAAGGAGTGCCAGCCAGTTCCTCCATCGGCAGGAAAGGACTATGTATGAAGTATATTAGATCATATCTAATCCGGGACAGGAAATCTGGGAAATAATAGAGATTTATCCCTTTGGGCCTATTGTTTAGATTTATTATTGTACTAAGGATTGGAATCAAAGAGAAAAGGGCAAACACTCAGGTAAAAGGTTATTTCCAGCCTGCGGGAGCTGGCAAGAGTCAGCCCCCGGGGCCTGTGTGCCCTGAAGCCCTGGACCTCACCTTGTTCTTTAAGGGGAGTCTTGTTAGTTGGGGCTGCTACTGAAACATTCGGTGGCAATTAGGAGACCCTGGCTGGATTTTCTTCCTGAAAACAAGTAAGCTCTTCCCTTGATGGTTAAGAACTTCCTATGCCTGTAGGTACGTGGGATAAATATGTGGTACCTACAAGAGAGAAAAACAGTGCATGACCTAGGAGAGGCTCTTAAGTGTTAAACACCTAAATGGGAACATAACAGAAAATATTATTAGCTTTATCTGCTGACACCAGGTATGCAGGTTAAAGTATTTTTCATTTATTTTGATAAGGAATAAAGCACTCAATGATTTATTGATCAAATAGAAATCAGGAACCAGACAACAGCTCTTTACTTAATCCCTAGTTCCATGATTAAAAAGTGAACTTCTCTCTCTCTCTCTCACACACGCACACACAATTTGCTCAATAAGTTATATGTTATATAAAGAATAAAGGGAGGACAGTTCTTCCGACCTATAAATCTCTCCTTTGGTTAATATGAATGACCACGGGGCACGTGAACCTCCACCGAACTGTAAACACTGTTTTAATGGACAGTAATGGCCCTATGATTTTTAGCTATTGTTCCAAAATGACTACCATGTTTATTGCCGTCATTAAAAATGAATTAAAGAGTTATGAAACTCCTCAATAATGACAACTCAGGCAGTTTATAAGCGGTGATTGTCTTCTCCCCAGCTCACTCCGAGGCCTGTGCCTGCCCTGGTGGCCCCGGCTGTGGGACACCTGCCAGGGGCAACGGGGAAGACCGAGCCTTTCTTTTGGGTACAATGACAGGGCCCAAGAGGCCTGAAGAAGGCTGGGGACCGAAGGCGGCGGAGCTGGGAACCGGCCGGGAGGTAGAGGCCGGGCGGCTGAGGCTGCGGGCGCGGCCGGTCCGCAGCGCGCAGGGACCACGGGGACAGGGCGACAGCGCCCGCACTCGCGGACACGGCCAGCACCGGCTCGAGGGTCCCCGGCTGGAGCTGCACGTTTCTCTTCGCATTAGCAAAGCCCAAAGTCATCCAGTTTGCGCTAATCACCACAATTAGTCCTGAATTATCACCGGACTCTGACAGACGTTCCTTGTAACTCTCTTTTATTTCCAACAGCCCTAATCAGCCGCTCTCATTACAAACGCTGATTAAACTGCAAATTATCCAGCAGCGGCCCTGTTCCCGTCTACCAGCAGCTCGTTCAATATCAATTAAGGCCGAGCCGCAAAGCCTGCAGCCTGCGAGCGCTTCCAACTGCCTGATAGTGGCACTTATTAGTTTGGAAAACTAGGAAAATACTAATAATCAACAACCAAGGGGAAAGCGGGGCCAACCAAACAAAAGGACGGCGGGAGCGCGGCCGGGGACAGGAGCGCGCCGCGGGGCCAGGTGCGGCGCCACTGCTGAGGGGTCCCGGGGGTGCCCAGTCCAGGCCGTTATCGGGGTGCCCTGCCCAGGTGCCCAGCTTGGGGTTCCCAGTCCGGGCCGTTACTCGGGGTGCCCTGTCCGGGGCGCGGGCCGCTGAGGCGATTCCTTGGGCTCCCTGAGGACACTTTGGCAGACTCCGTTGTATTTGGGCATCAAATCAACTTTCACAACCGTCCCACTGAAATCCGTTTCCAATAAGCTGTTGAGTTCGAAGCTTAAAAAACATTGACCTCAGCCCGTAAATGAAATGGGAGCTGATGGCCGCTGATTTTATTTACCTATTCTCTCAAATCAGATTCCCCAGGCAAAGCCCGGTGAGCGGCGCCCGGCCCCTCCCCCACGTGGGCCGAGGTGTGAAGACAAAAGCTGCCTTTGTCATTAGCTCCTCTCTCCCGCCCTCCCCGCTACCCCTTCCCCTTTCCTTTCACACTCCCCTCTAACCCGGCAGCTTCCGGCAGGAGAAACAGGTCCGCTGCTTCTAGGAAGCTTGGATTTCCCCGGGGGCTCAAGGGTGTGGGGAAGGACGCGGGCGACCCCATGGCTCCCAGGTGCTGAGGCCCCGCAGACCTCTGTGGACAGAGGCGGCAAAGCCCTCTGTCCACACCTGCACCCCACGGGCAGGGCCAGCCCCCAAAGGCTGCTTCTTCCAGTTGGATGGAATTGCCGCCCCCCTCCAAAATTAGAAGAAGGACCCTAACTCACTAAAACTGGAGAAAGGAGTGACCGGGTTGCTCGGTGTACCCAGGATTAAACAGGCATTAGGAATGTGTGGGCATTTGTTTTACCAAAAGCTGACCATTCACTGATAGGCCATTATCAGAGATTGGTTAATATAGTCAAGCCCGTCCAACTTTGTTCAACAAGAAGCCCGAGTTTAAGTTTTGGTTCCCTAAACTTGGAGGAAGCTAGTTATGCTTACATTTTAGAATGCAAAGACATAAAAAGAGCTATTTTGCTTCTTAATCTCCATATGGCTGTTAGGGTTTTTCTTTTTGCATTGACTGCTGGGAAGCTCAGATGTAACTCCCATGCTTAGCACAACACTTGTCTTTGTTATAGAATTATCTTTTCTCCTTCTTTACTCCTGTATTTTTTTCTGCTCTTTGTTGAAAATAACATTAGTTGGGAATTTATTGCTTCTTGTTATCTGGTTTACTTTGGGAGGAATAAAATTTCCATATTTGTCTCATGCTTTGTATTTCTGACAATTTCTTTGTTTTTGTTTTTGAGACAGGGTCTCACTGTGCAGTTCAGCTGGCCTTGGGTTCACTATGTAGCCCAGGCGGACTCCAATTCACAGTGATCCTCCTGCTTCAGCCTCCCAAGCACTGGAATCACAGGCATGTGCTACCACACCTGGCTTCTGACAATTTATCTTCCAAATTATGAGAGAAAATCCTTTGATTTAAAGAATATTTTTTCTTTCTCATCACTGTTGATGATACCAGCTCTTTGCTCTACATATTCACAACTGCTCCCTGAGGTTAAGACTGCATGGACCCCTACTTGAATTTCTGAAGCAGGATCCTGAGCAACCAAATGAGGCCTTCATCTATCCCAGCCACTCCTGATGACCTGAGAACACCCTGGTCTCCTACTTTGGCTCAAACAGTATTTTCTTCTCTGACTCTTCTTTTTTATTTACATCTCTTGAAACTTTCAAATTCTCTTCTGAAGCTTATTTTCATCTGCTGTTACATGGGTTTATGTGGTCCTGAACTTATTCTATTTAAAAATGTATCACTGAGGATTTGCTATGTACTAGGCACTCCCTTCTCATTTGATCCCTAAGCAACCCTGTCATCTAGGTATTATACTACTATCCACAGATACAGCTTAAAACTCTATAGCCAATCAGAAACCAAGCATGGATTCTGCCTTTCTTGAGTATTTGGCTTCCCCACTCTCTAAGGAAGGAACTATGCTTTCTGTTTTGTTTCCTCTTCTATTTCATATAGAAGAAAATCTGAAAAAAGTATATATGAAGTACCTGATTTTAAAAATGTACGAGTCCCACTTAGGATTAGATCTTAGGTGTTCCCCCAAAAGCTCACAGGTCAAAGATTGGTCCCCAGCTGATGGTGCTATTGGGAGTGGTGGGAGCTAAGCAGTGGGGCATAGTGAGAGAAATTGGGTCACTGGTGTGTGACCTGGGAGGGGACATTGAGACCACAGTTCCTTCTTGGTCCCACTGCCTGATGTGCAGTGATGTGGCATTTTGTCACAACACAGGCCCAAAGCAATAGACCAAGTGACCACGGACTGAAACCTCCAACACTATGAGCCTCCTTTTAAATTGTTTATGCCAGGTATTTTGTCACAGGGGCTCAGTTCTAACCCAGTTCCCCCAAAACACACACACACACACACACACACACACACACAGACAAGTGCTTTTAAGGAGCATGACTTTGATGACATTTTCTACTGCAAAACCCCAGTAAATGTAATACCTGAATTATCCATTTTCTCACTGTAAAAGAGAAGTTTGTCTCCACTTGCTTTTACTGTTAAATCCACCCTACCCTAATTGTCGATAGTGGCTGCCAGTCCTTGAGGGTTCCCTTCTATGAGACAATACCCCACTCACCATGTGACAAGATGTACAGGTAAAACCATTTGAACTCCTGCTCAGAGCATTCTGAAAGTCAGCATTCCTAACCAATTGTTTCTCATATGAGACATGCTCAAAAAGGCAAGATGAGGGAAGCCAGAAGTGACATTTTTAAATAAAGGCAAGCATTTATGAGTTGATACATTTTCTGTGGAGGCTGAAAACATTTCCTCAATCAGCTCGACAATATCTGTAGGAGAAGAGTTTGGCCCAAATGTCCTAGGACACAGATTAAAGTCCCTAGTCTTGATGACCAAGGCTTTATTTTGGATATTTTTTAATCTAATTTTATGTCCTGTCCTGAAAACCTTGAAAAATTACTTCCCATCATGACATTTTAAAATTGCTTTTTATCTGTGAAACCAGAGAATAAAGATGCTTTTAGCAATAAAATATAGTACAGGATAGGGCCCATGTTTAAAAATATTGCTGACAAAGACACATTTGAAGAAAAAAAAAAGTGCTACTGCTGGTGGCAGAGTTGATCCTCCTTGTCAGAACCTTTGGTGTACTGATGCCTAAGAGGCCATTTCTACTTACATGGTACAGTTAGAGGTTATTGTAACCATCTTAGCAATAGACAGGAGCTCAGCTGGAACTGATATGTGTGATCACTGATTGATTACCTGTCTGCTTGATAGTGTGTAGTTGAGTGAACTCGTTTCCTTTACAGGACAGAAAGATTCACAAAGTAGAAAGTGCAGGTCCTTAAATTACATGAAAATTAATGCTAAGGCCATAGTGATGAATCTCCATGCATATATATGCACACATTAGGGTATGAACCCACCCATATTTAAGATTAAAAAAGCACAGCTCTGAGAGTCTGTATGTACAATATAGACAAAAGGATGTCATTATTAACATTACAAGAAAGAGTCATTTCTTTCTTACCAGGGAAAGCCTCAAGCTTCCTTAAGATTCTCATTCCTCATTGGATTTGACACGTACTTTGATGTATAACCACTCTCTTCAAACACAGCTTCCTGGTGACTCATCTGTTGCTCAAGCAAGGTGCCCCTGTATTGTATATTTTCTTGGAATTCTGTTGTCCAAATTCCTACTCAAGAGTAAGAATGTCTTTTTTTTTTTTTAATCTTTCTGTCACAAGAGCTAGGAAAGGCACCTTTAATAATATCTGTTCTGTAAGTATCTGCTGAAATTAAAAGTGATGATTCACAGTAATATAGTGAGTAGCTGGTGTGACTGGCAAGTTAGCCTGGAGTCCCCTTATTTTCCTTCTTTCTGGAGTGTACACGCGAAGAACTGTCCTCATGTTAGGAGGCAGTTGCATTTTGCAGGATTTGTGTCTATTTGCTCGTATGCTTCCTGAGAACAAGATAAGAGCTAGCTAGACTCAAAATGCTACCTGCTGCCTTGCCCTGGCTGTCTCCCTTTGTTCTGTGAGGTCAACTGAAACATCTACTTCTGCTGGTCTTTCTGGTTACTATATGGGTCTTCTTCCCAACTCCATTCAGTGGAACAGAAGCCTAGATCTTGTACCTGGCCTCTTAGGTATCTGCCAAGAAGGAAGGGATACAGCCCATAGCCCAGTGTGCCCAATGTTTGCTGCTGTCAGAATTCACTGCCATCAGTTTTCGCTCCCAGAGAAAACCACACACCTGACTGGTAGTGACTGTGTATGACTCTGGATGCCCTAATCCTTCTGATCCTAGCACACGCTCACTGTAACAAACTTTTACACCCCAGAGGAGTGGGTGAAGCTTAGTCTGCACATATCATGGATTCCTTTGTGGATCTAGTGAAAGTTGCATACCTGCTCCTCCGATAAATGCACACCTATATTCACATTCACAAGGCATTTCACATACACTTTTGGAACGTTCATAGATTCTCCCAAAAGACAGGTGAAATCCTAGGTACAAATCCCTTCCATAGAGACAGGCCCTTTTCCTTCTGGTTAACTCTAAGAGATACAATCAGAGTTCATGTTCCCATAGAGCAGTCCCGAAAAGGTAACCGAGGGAACATTAAGTCACATTTTCTCAAATGCCCACAGGAAGCCAAGTGGGACCACCATTTACCCCCATGAGATCTGTTTCTCTCTTGTCTTCTCCCCAGCCAAACACTGGCACCGTGCTTCTCCCTCAGACAGTTTCACTGTCACTTTACAGAGATGTGACCACATTCCTACAAAGGTCCACACACGGCTGGAAAGGTGGTAAGATTTTACCAATATTCTTCATGCTAAACTAGTTAGGCTTCTCTGCCTTTTCTTCCTGTTTCTCCTTTTACATCTCTGGCCCACTGGTCACAAGCACCAAAATGCTCAAAAACAAGGCACCAAACTGCATAGAACACAAACTAGACTCATCAGTCAAGACAAGCTGTATTTCACTCAGGTGAAGACCCCAATCATATAGAAACTTTAAACGCTTAAGATTTCTAAAGTTAAAAAAAGTTAACTTCTGGGGACAAGGGTTTAGCACAGTAGTTTTAAGTGCCTGCCTGGCAAGGACGAGGTTGTGAGTTTGATCCCCAGTACCAAAAAATAAAAGTTAATTTCCTTCATGAGAACTAAGGGAACTCTAGTCTTTCTTTAAAATACCTGAGCAGATGTAGTTTTAGACTGTCATGTATGTAACCAAAGTTACATACATTATGGGATATTGGCTATGAATTATTATCTCATTATAACTTCAGAGAACATGTAAAGCATCATTAGGACTAGGAACATATTTGTACTTTGTGGAATTGGTTTTGGTCACTTGCAGCTTAGGGTTCAGTCCTCATCTCCATCCTGAACACCTTTTCCACAGCTCTCAGTGTGTGCGTACATGTGTGTGTGCGCACGCGCACACGCGGGGTGTTCCATCCTATGGGCAGTAGCAACTCGGGTAACAACTGGTCTGAATGTGGTAACAGAGAACATCTGACCAGATCTTTGAGGGGTGATACTGATAACTGCATCTCCATTCCATACAGGCTTTTTAACCCTGGAAATGGTAATAAAGTAAGAAACCCATGACTTGTGATTACCTGTCCCCAAACACCAACCTCAAGCCAAAGCATTCAGGTGAGTGGCTCTGATCAAATTTTTTACTTTGCTAGGTCTCCAGTAAAGTCTGAACAAAAGAGTGTTTTTATCTATAAGGACCCTAAAAATCTTGATAAAGCTGTTTAAGGATTAAAAACTCAGCAGACACTGATGCAGACACCAACGTTCTAGAGGAAATTTGGTAGAAAATGTTCTGAGAACAGGATGCAAGTATCTGGCGACACCAGAAAAATGAAAAGAAAAGCAAGATGGTAACCACCAGCAATGAACAGATTTTACTTAGAGATCTGCTTTTCTTATAATGTATTATTATAAATATATGTTTGAAAGTATGTTATTGATATTCTGAAATAGGGAGAAAATGTTCAAATTGGAAGGGGAATTTGGCAGGGGGAGGGAAGAGAGGGGAAAATGATGAGAAAAGAAGGAAAAAATGGAAACAAGACTTTGTAAATAAGGAGGGGAAGAAGGATTGAAAGGCGAGGAGGGAAATGGGAAAAAAAAAGTTATAGCATGTAGAAGTAAAAATTCTCTATGATGAATGTGATCATTTTGTATACCTAAAATGTACCAACAAACTTAACTACTAAAAAAAAAGAAAGTATGTTCTTGAATAGATCCTGAGTTGGAAAACTTATATTATTAACAATAAATAAATGAATAATCTATTAATAGAATTCTTCATGTTTAATTTTTTTTTTTTTTTTTTGTGGAACCGGGGATTGAACTCACGACCTTGCGCTTGCTAGGCAGGCGTTTAGGCCGCTGAGCTAGATCCCTGGCCCTTGTTTAATGTGTTTTAAAATAAATTTTCCCTACCCTCCCAGTTTCTCTCAATTCTTTTTCCATCTCTAGCAGCAGCAAGCAGAGATAATCTAAATTCCTAAACGTCATAAGAAGATATATAATCCAGTTGTTAAGGTGCAAATCTAACGTGTCTCCTGAAGTCTCAAGTGTTTGGAAGCTGAGCGGTTGCTGGGCGCAGGCTCAGCAGTGGATCTGTCCTCTCATGAGTTCCATAGCTGACTGAGCTGTTGTGGGGGCGGTCACTGGGGGAGCAACCTGGGAGGGGCGTCCTGTCTGCAGTTCTTCCCATCGCTCTCTGTTCCCAGCTGCTGTGGACTGAACAGGCGTCCTCCACCCAGGCCTTTCCACCATGCAGTTTCTGCCTTGGAGACTGCCAACCATGAACTGAAACTGTGACAGAAAATAAACCTGTCTTCCTTGAAGTTGTGGGTATTGGGTATTTTGTCCCAGTGATAGGAAAGTGACTAAGACACAAGTCAATCTAAATAGTTGAGAGAAACAAATAAATTTGGCTTCCAGTGACTTGGTTTTTGGCAAGTAGAGTTTCTTCCCTCAGTACTGAGTTCTTCATGCTATGAGGCCGGTTTTGCATCCAGGCCCCAGGCTTGCTCACAGGGTTTCGGTCTTCCTACAGTCCATGCCACATTCTTTATATCTAGTCCACTCTTGTCCACTGAATCTCAGGTTTTGCTTCTTCCTCTTCTCTGTGGAGTTTTCAGAGAGCAAGTCCTACTTCTATGGCTACAGTCCTGTTGTTCATTCAAGAAATTTGGAAAGAAAAAGTACAAGAAAGAAATTTGAGTACCTAATATGTGTCACACACTATGCTAACCCTAGGACTCCAACAAGGAACCAGACAACACTTATACTGACCTCCTGATACTGTACTCAAACTTTGTAAGAGAATTAAACAACAACAACAAGAATAATGGAACAGGAAGGATAATTTCAGACATTGTTAAAGACTAAAAGAAAAATTAAATGAGTTGATTTAACAGAGAGAGGGTTGTCAAGAAAGGGCCTATGACTAGGTGACATCTAAGCCGTGACTGCTCTAGCTTACAAGGGTGAGCTAGTGAAAATCAGGAAAGAGCAGCAGGTACGGTCAGTGTGAAGGTTCATATAGGAATGCTCTTGGTATGCCCAAAGAACAGAGAGAAAATTGATAACCAAGGCAAGGAGTGATAGGAACTGAGATCAGATACATAAGGCAGAGAGCCTAGATCCTGGAGTGCCTTGTTGGCTATGGTGAGGGATCCAGATAGTTTTCCACCTGCAATAGAAAGCCACTGGAGGGTGTTAACATGATGAATTTGTTTTTAAAGAATCCCTGGGGCAGGATGAGCTCTACAGGGCCAAACAGAAGCAGGCATATCAGTTAGGAAACCCCTGAAAATACTCTGGAGGGACAGGGTTGGCTCCATGCGGAGGTTCTGAGAATACAAGGAAGTGAATGAACTTAGGGTTTGTTTTGAAGGGAAATGACAGGGTTTCTGGTGGATTAGGTGTGAGAGGAGGAAGAAGAAACAGGATGACTTCCAGGTCATCAGGACTCGGTCTAGAGCCCCTAGGTAAATGCAAGTCATTTCCTGAACTGAAGAAGGACAGGTTCTGGGGAGAGTAATTGTTCTATCCAAGATGCTCATGAGATCATCCTTGATGGTCATTGCTTACTTTCTTGCAACTTCAAACAGTATCTGCCTTCACATTTCTTGTTCTTTTGCCAGGCCTTTCTTCATGTATGTCTGGTACCTGTTCTCTCATGATGGCCCCAGGGTGTCTGCTGTTACCAGCCCCCTGTGCTGTGCTAGTGGCCATGACTGCTGGCCATCCATGCATGTGAGGTTAGGCACAGTTCCCCCACACAAGCCTAGTCTCAGTGGGGTGTGGGTGCAGGTTACAGGCCCCCATCTTCCCTTTCTTGCCCTCGACAAATTGTTTCACCTATTTGAGCCTTGGCCTCCTCATTTATAAAATGAATGAGGTCAGTGGTTCTCAAAGTAGAGTCCTTGGGCAGCAGCCCTGATATCCCCTGAAAACTTGTGAGAAATGCAAATGCTCAGGCCCCATTCCTGCCCACTGAACCATGAACCAGAACCTCTGCATCTGGGCTTATAGATCTGTTTCAACAAGCTCTACAGCTGATTCTCAAAATTTATACCAAGTTTGGAGAGTCACTGAGCTGGATATTCTCCATGGTCCCCTCCAGTACTACCATTCTATGGATCCTTTGATCTGTGCAATTTAAGTGACTCAAAAAATTCTTTAATCATGTTTTAAGACTAGCCACAGTTAAGGGAAAGGAAAGAAAATCCTAAAACAGTGCAATTCTTACATGACTGTGTAGTTTCCCCAAACATTTATTTAAAGTCATCATCCTCCAGCCATAATACTTTTAAGGAAACTTTAATTTAAAAAAAAATCACTCTGAGATTTATCACAGTGGAGTTGTACATCATTTTAGTGAGTGGTTGAAAACTGCTGAACAGGTATAATAATGCCTCTGGGATTAAATAATTATAACAGAATTACATCTTCATAATGACAGAAAAAGAGGGTGTCACCTTTCACCCTCCATCACAGTGGACTTTAAAACTGCAGGAGTTGGAGGTAGTCTGAGCCATTATTGACCACCCACTGCTCGAGATGCCGTATCGGCAAACTGTCCACAAAATTGTGATTACTTAGCTCTGCTCATATGCAAATTTCTCAGAGACATTTTAAAGCTGGTATAATGTTTGATAATACAATTTTCTTAAACTTACATTTGTGTGATGCTAGCAGTTGTATAGCTAGTTTAATCAGTTGGTTAATTTACCTGATTGACATAACCAATTATTTTCATCAATTCAGTTAACACAGAACCAACAGCACTCAATTCAACTAACATTTGTTTACTCTGAATGTGACACAAAATTTATTTGATTGTTTTTTTCCTACTAATTTCAGAGAAAATGTGAAACCTAAGAAAATAACTTATTTGTAGGGATCCTTCATATTTGCAAAACTCAGGAAATGAAACAACCTACAGCTCACATGCCCTCAAATTATCTGC
>RJWT010028542.1:0-15186 GCA_004365215.1 Cuniculus paca | reverse complement strand
GGTCCCTACCAGGCTGCTCATGAGGCCCCAAGCTGTATAGCTAGGTGAAATCCACTGTGCACACCTTCGGCTTGCACCAGTCCCAGAGCTGTGGCCTAGATTCATTATTTTGCATGTGGATGACAAATTTTTCCAGCAAAATTTGTAAAAGAAGCTCCCCTTTCTCTCATGTATGTTATTGATCCTTTTGTCAAAAACAGATGGTTGAAAGTGAGGGGCTTTGTTTATTTCTGAACCTTCTGTTTCATTGGTCAATATGTCTGTTTTTTCCAGTATACACTGTTTTTATTGTAGTAGCTTTATAGCAGGGTTTTAATACCTCTTGATTTTCTCTTGTTGTTTATGATAGCTTTTGCTATTCTGTGTCTCTTTGGGTTCTCAAGAAGTTGTAGTGTTGATTTTTCTAGTTCTGAGGAAAATGTTTGCTAATTGGAATCTTATTAAGTTTATATATCACTTTTCATTATCAATTTCTGTATATTAATTTATAAACTGCCACTTTGCTGAGAGTCTTTTGTGAAACTTTTCAGGCCTTCTGTGTAAATAATCATGTCATCTGCAAGTAAGGATAGCTTTTTTCCTTTTCTACTAGAATCCCTTTTATATCTTTCTTTTGTTGATAATGCCAACTAAAGGTTTGAGTACTTAGAAGAATCGCTGCCAGTATTTTCCCTATTTAGAATGATGTTGGTAGTGGTTGGATATAAGTAAGTTTTATCAGTTTAAGGTAAAGTTCTTCTAAACTATTTTGTCAAAGTTTTTTTCCTTCATGAGTGAATGTTGGTTTTTGACAAAGCCTATTTCAGTACCTATTAAAATACATGTGTGGCCTCACCAAGTGACCTCAAGCAGCAGGTGTGAGCTGCCTGGTGTGAGCTGAAAGCCTGCACAGTGAATTTCACCTAGCTGTGCAGCTTGGAACCTCACAAGGAACCAGGTATAGCCCCATCCAACATCCCCAAACAGCCAGGGATGTTTTGAATGTCCATGGGGTCCAGCCTGTCTCCTGACCATCAACCCCAAGCAGCCAAGGACATTTAGTACATTGCTGGGGCCCTACTTGAGCCACACTCAGAGGCCCCAAGCATCTGGTTACATTTGGTATGTTGCTCTTGTCCTGGTTGGCCCCACCCAGCAACCCCAAGCAACTGGGGAACTTTAGTGGACTGCTTGGCATGAGCCAAGGGCCTGCACAGTGTACTCCACCTAACCATTCAGTCTTGATACACCACTCAGAACCTGGTAGGGCCCCACCCAACAACCCCAAGCAGCTGGGGAGCCTTGGCATGACAATTAGGGTGTGTTGAAGGTACACCCAGTGTACTCTCCTCTCCCAGAGAGCCTTCAAGTGCCATTAGGGATCCAGTAAGTCCTGCCTAGTGAGCCCCTCTCAACTGGAGAAACAGCCTGCTGTACAGACAGCCATACTTAACCCACGATCAACTGAGACTTTGCATTCAGCTGCCACAGGAGAATACAGGAAAATGACAAAACAAAAGAGAAAAATGCAATCTCACACCTCCAGCCCATCCCAAACAAGCCTAAGAGACACAGACATAGAAGAAAGTGTAAGCCATACACCTGAAACTTGTGAAATGTTAGCAACTGAAGTAAAGGAACAACTCCATGAAGCTGTAAATGAAATCAGATCAGAATTAATCTCTCAGATAAAACAAGAAATGATAAATGAAATGAAAGAAGTGCTGAACACATCTAAAGAAGATATAGTTAAAAAATAGAGGAGCACTGCAAAGTGATAGAAACCTTGAGTGAACAATACAAGAAAGAAATAGAATGCATGGAACAGATTCAAAGAGATATCCAGGAAATGAAAAATTCCATCGAAAGCTGGCAAAGCCACCTCAATAAATGTGAATATACTTTCCAACCTCAAAGACAAGATTGTAGCTAGTGAACATAAAAAGAAAGATCTTTTAAAAATAACAAGGGAGCATAAAATAACAATTCAACAGTTGCAACATGATGCAAAGAAAAATAATACAAGATTGATAGGTGTAAATGCAAAAGAAGGAGACAACACAAATGATATAAGAAGACTATTTACAGAAGTAATAGCCAAAAATTTCCCAAACAAGAGAAAGGAAATTGATGTACAGATAAATGAAGCATATAGAACTCCAAACAGCCATAACCAAAATAAATCTACGTGCAGACATACAATGCTCAAGATCCCAGAAGTTCAGCACAAGAACAGAATACTAAAACCTGTTAGTGAAAAGAAACAGATCACCTATGAAGGAAAGGACATTAGAATCACAGCTGACTTCTCAACACAAACAATATCATCTAGAAGAGCATGGAGTGAAATATTTCAAATCCTAAAGGAAAATGTCTTCCAACCCGGACTGATGTACCTGCAAAAGTATCCTTCAAAATCAATGGAGAAATAAGATACTTCCATGACAAAGAGCAGCTGAAGAACTTCATGACCACCAAACCAACCTTGCAAAGATTACTGAAAGATGTTCTAGACAGACATAAAAATAACTCCAACTTCAAGAACATCAACTGAAAAAAAAAAAAGCTGAGCAGGGCAAACAATTAAATGGAGGGAAAAGATAAAGAAACAACAGCAGAAAGATTAAATGACAAAAATAAGCCAATATATATCAGTTATAACCATTAATGCAAATGGCCTCAATTCAGCAGCTAAACAAATACCTATGTGATTTTTATTCTTACTTCTGTTTGTCTAATGTGTTATATTTATTGATTTCTATATGTTGGACAATTCATACATAACAAATTAAGCCAGTTTAATCATGATGTATGATCTTTTTAATGATTCATTGTATTGCTTTTGGAAGTATCTTGTGGAGGGTTTGTATATCTACACATTCATTATGGAAATCTCCCTGTAGTTTTCTTTTCTGTTGAGTTTTTGCATCAGAGTATTACTAGTTTCCAGGTATGAGTTTAGTGGTGCTACTTCCTTTTTGATTTCATGAAACACACTGTGGAATGATGGCATTAGTTCTCTGAAGTTCTGGTAAAATTCAGGGGTGAATTCTTCAGGTCCTGGACTTTTCTTCATTAGTTGGTTTTCAATTACTGTCTTTATCTCATAACCTATTATTGTCTGTTCAGTGTTTTTAATATCTTCTAGATTGTTTGGATAATGCATGCATCTAGGAATTTATCCATTTCTTCCAGATTCTCTAATTTTTGAAAGAAAGATTCAAAGTAGGTTCATATAATTCTCTGGATTTCTGCAGTGTTCATTTTAATTGTTCCTGTTTCATTTCTGATTGCATTGATATGAATCTTGTGTCCTTTTGTTAAGTTTGGCTAAGGGTTTATGAATCTTGTAATCCTTTCAACAAACTAGTTTTTAGATTCTTTGACATTTGTGCTAAAATTTTAGTATCTAACTTCAGAATTTCTATTCTGATCATTATAATTTCTTTCCTTCTACAAAAGTTTTACAAGTTTTGGATTTGAATTGCTCTTGTATTATTGGAACCTTGAGATACATCATTAGATTATTTGTGTGGGAATTCTCTATTTTCCCCATGCACATTCAAGTTTATAAACTTCCCTCTTAGAACTGCTTCCTTTGTGTCACGTGGGTTTTAGTATGTAACATTACTACTGTCATTTGATTCTAGAAACTTTTGATTTCTTCCTTGATTTCTTCTGTGACCTGCTGATTATGTAATAGTGTATTATTTAATCTCTATGTGTTTGTATAGTTCCTGAGATTTCTTTTGCTGTTGATTTCTTATTTCAGTCTACCATGATCTGATGGCATGATTATTTCAATTATTTTGTACTTATTTGTGTATGTTTTATTGACAAATAAGTGGTCTATTTTGGAGAAGGTTCTGTGTGCTACTGAGAAAAACCTATGTGTTCTGTAATTGTTGTATGAAAAACTTAGACCTCTGTTAAGTAAGATTATTCAATGGTCTGCTTCAACTATAATATTTTTGTGTTAGTTTACTGTCTGATTGACCTATTTGAGGAGTATTGAAATCATCCACTATGATTATATTGTTGTTTGTCTGACCTTCTATGCCTCGTAATGTTTACCTTATGAAACTGAATATGCTGACATTTGGTGCATATATATTTATAATTATCATCTCTTCTTGTTAAAATGTTCCCTTTGCTAGTATATACTGATCTTGTTTTTCTCTTCTAATTAATTTTGGCTTCTGACCAATCAACTTTGTCTGGCAATAGGATAGGCATTCCTGCTTGCTTTGAGACACTTGTTAGATAGACTGTCATTTTAATTCTTCTTTCAGTCTATGTGTCTGCAGATGAGGTATTTTTCTTGTAGGTGACATACACTTGATTTTTGTTTTTTTGATACAATCTGACAGTCTGTGTATTTTAATTAGAGAGTTAAATGTATTTATACTGAGAAGTATCACAATAAGTATCTACTGAATTCTGTCATTACATTATTTTTTCATTGCTGATTCTTCTGTTTTTTCTCTTTTGTGCAACTACTCTCCCATTTAGATGAATTTTTTAACCTTTTTGGTGGTTTTGGCTTCTTTCTGTATAGGATTCACTTGAATATGTTTTGCAATCCTAGTTTGGTGATCATGAATTTCTTTAGATACTCTTTGTCATGGAAAACCTTTATTTCTCCTCAATTTTGAAAGGCAAATTTGTAGGATATATTAATGTGGGTTCATGGTTGTTTTCTTTTAAGATTTGAAAAATTTTTCTCCAAACCTTAGTATGGGTCAGAACTTTTGATAATATAATAGTACTCCCTGATTTTCTCATATTCATACTTGAGTTGGGTATTATACTATGAGTTAAAACTTATTATTATCTAATCAACTTTGTTCTTCTCTCTCACTATAAATCTGTGTTACAGATACTGAAAACTAGCCTTTGATTAATTAAGACCTAGCACCTATTGAACCAACAATTCCCTCTGTACTCAGTGAAGGCTATTGAATTAAGAAAAATCTTTAAGCAGGAATCAGAGTAGGCAAATTAAATGTATAGTATGTGTATAAACACAAATTTCTTTAATATATAAATTTCTTCAATGACTTACATTAGCAATCTAGGATAAACAACTCATTCACAAAGTCAAAAAAATTATATTGATTCATATAACAAGATCTTAGAAAATATGAGGAATAATTAAAAAGAATAAAGTTCTGTTTACTAACAATGATTGATTTTCTTTTTAAATATATTTTAAATATCTCTATTACTGTAGATCAAAGAAGACATTGAAAGTAAATGTGGTCATAGAACATCGAGTTTCTAAGGTAATTTTTTCCAGCCCATAAGTGAATAATTAAATTTCATTTACTATTGCTAGCTTTTTCTATTAAATCTCCACTAAGGAGTCCTCCAGACAATTCTATTCTTCCATGAATAAAAGTTGATCCAGTGAATCATGCATGAAATACTGAATAAATATTTATCTAAATCCAGCCTAGGTTCTAAGATACATGTGTCTTTCATTCCAGATATATTGTCCAAAGTCTCAAATATTCAGAACTAGATAACCATATAATAAACTTTCATAGCTACTAAACATCTTATGTCATACAACATATTTTATATATCACACAATCAGATGTGACCACAGTGTGGCAATAATGGATACTCAAGAGGATTTGAGATAATTTATAATAAAAATATATTGAGCTAAGATAAATAAAAACAAACATTTTGGGAAATGTTTCGACACTTAATGATCAATTAATAACAAATTAATATCCTATGATAAGTTGCAAATATTGATGTGTCTGGTAAACAAGATCAGCATATGGCAAAGCTGATATGAAGTGTGCAAATGAAAATGTCTGACTTGCTCTTGTGGTTCGACATGGGGGCATCCCATCATCACATCATATTCATAGACCATATTTTTTCCAGAGTTGATCTTGTGTTCTTCACCACAGGCAAAGAATGGAACAACAAGGATCCAAACATACTTTTTATTCATGTTAATGATCTGCCTTATCTCAGAATGGCTCCCTAGAACTTATGAATTTTCATTGCATCTGTTTCTGCAAAATGAATTATTGTAAAATCAGTCAAGGTCCTGATAGATATTTCATGGAATTCAGTGCTCATTCATTTCAATGTTTGAAAATAGTAGATAAGAATAAATTTTGTAATTTTGAGCTAACTATTGTTAAAATAATAAAATACTTTTCTGTTGTAATTTTTTTCATTGTAAAAATAGCCAGTAATAAAAGGTAAGTTCTAATAACTGTGCAATTAATAATTAATCTATTAAAGAAATACATATTGCTATTCACAGAGGTCTTTCTTTCTTTCTTTCTTTCTTTCTTTCTTTCTTTCTTTCTTTCTTTTGTGGCACCAGAGATTGAACTTATGACCTCGCACTTGCTAAGCAGATGCTTAGGCCACTGAGCTAGATCCCCGGCCCTTGTCTTTTTGAGACAGAGTCTCACTATGCCATTCAGGCTGGCCTTGAGCTCACTTTGTAGCCCAGGCTGGTCTCAAACTCATAATGATCCTCCTGTCTCAGCCTCCCAAGTGCTGGAATTACAGGCATGAGCCACCACACCTGGCTATAATGAGCAAAGTTTTAATAAAGAAAAATCAATTTAAGTCATAGGTTAATGTGTTAAATGCTTAAATAATAGTTAGAATTATTATATTATTTAAGGATATATTTGGTGGCAAGTTCCTAATAAATCATTGTATCATTATTTGCACAGTTAATGCACCATTTTTTCTTAGTCTGATTATGGGAGTTATATAAACTTACACTCTTTAAAGTAAAATCATATATCAAGAGTTACATTAAAACTACACATTCAATTAATTTTTTTCAATCCTCCTTCAAATTAGGTATACTATTAATATTTCATGTTTAGAAATATAGCTAGGAAATATGCAAATATGTAAATAGATTATAGATAAATGAGATATAGATGGATAGATTTTACATTGATTATTTGCTTCCTTTTTTTTTCAAATCCATTTTATTTCATGGATAAAAACAAAGAAAAGAAAAAAGTAGAAGGAGGAGGAGGAGAAACTACTATAAACTTTCAAAACATGTCAATCAGGGGGCAACAATGTTACATAAATTACACATTGGCATCCCCAAATCATTCACCCAGAGAAGAAGACATCTGCATTCAATTGTTCAGACTATGCCAGCACAAATCTTTCTCTTCAGTGAACTCAAATAAATCAGTAATATAGCTATCTTAACTATTATTTTTATGTACATGTATATTCACATACACATATTTTTTCTTTCGGTTACTCACACTAATGAAACAATATGATGTTTACACATGTGCCTTATTTTTTTCACTAATGATTAAGTTCTTAAGTTGCATTTATTTACCTATAAAAGTTTTCAGCTTATCCTTCTTTATGGCTGAGTACTTCTCCATTGTATAAAAATACCACATCTTTTTTATCCATTCCTCGGTTGATGGACATTTGGGTTGTTTCCAAGACCTAGCTATTACAAATTGTGCTGCTATAAACATGGGTGCACATATATCACTGTGGTATGATGTTTTCAGTTCTTCTGGGAATATGCCCAGTAGTGGAATAGCTGAGTCAAATAGGACTTCCAATCTCAGATTTTTGAGAAATCTCCTCACTGATTTCCACAGTGGTTACTCTAGTCTGCATTCCCACCAACAGTGGGGAAGTGTTCCTCTTTCCCCACAGCCCCTCCAGCATTTGTTATTGGTTGATTTCTTGATGATAGCTATTCTCTCTGGGGTGAGGTGGAATCTCAGTGTTGTTTTAATTTGCATCTCTTGAATATTGTGAGTGATGTTGAACACTTTTTCACATATTTATTTGCTGTTTGAGTTTCTTCATCCAAGAAGTATTCACCTCAGATGCCTATTTTTGGATTGGGACTTTAAACTTGGGAGGACTGATTTTTTTTTTTTCTGTTCTTTGTATGTTCTCAATAGTGATCCTTTTACTGAGGAAAAGCTGGCAAACATTTTCTCCCATTTTGTAGGTTGTATCTTCACTCTGTTGATGGTTTCTTTTACTGTGAAAAAGCTTTTCAGTAGGGTGAGATCCAAGTTATTAATTCTTTGTGATAGTTCTTGTGCAGTCGAGGTTTTGTTCATAAAGTCTGCCTACACCAATGTCTTCAAGGGGTTTACCTAATCTATCTTCCAGCGGATTTAATGTTCTGTTTTAATATTAAAATCTTTGATCCATTCTGATTTTAGCTGAGTACATAGTGAAAGATATGGGTCCAGTTTTAATCTTCAGCATGTGTAGAGCCAGTTTTTCAGGTACTGTTTATTAGGCTATCTTTCTTCCAGTGAATGTGTTTGGCACCTTTGTGAAAGATAAGGTTACTTAATGTGTCTGCAGTTGTTTCTGCATCATCTAATCTGTACCATTGATCTTCACGTCTGTTTTTTTTTTTGCCAGTACCACAATGTTTTTACCACAGTAGCTTTAATAATATAATTTCAAGTCAGAGATTGTGATGCCTCCTGTCCTGTCTTATTTTCCCAGGATTGCATTTGTTATTCTAGGCCTCTTCTGATTCCAGATGAATTGTTTTCTCTAATTCTGTGGGATATGCTATTGGAATTTTGATTGGGATTGCATTGAATCTGTGTAACAGTTTTGGAAGTACAGCCATTTTTACTATATTGGTTCTTCCTTCCCCAAAGCCCAGAATATGTCTCCATTTTGTAATATCCTCCTCAATCTCTTTTTTCAGAGTACCGTAATTTTCAATGTAGAGGTCTTTTACCTTCGTTAGATTTATCCCTAGGCATTTCATTTTTTTGGATCCTATTTTATAAGGCATTGTTTCACTGATTTCTATCTCAGTGAGTTTGTTATTTGTGTACAGGAAGGTTATTGATTTTTGAGTGTTGACTTTGTAACCAGCTATGTTACTGAATTTTCTTATTAAATCTAGAAGCCTTTTGGTGGAGTTTTTGTGTTTTCTAAGTAGAGGATCATGTTATCTGCTAATAATGATAGGTTAATTTCTTCTTTTTCTATATTTATTCTTTTCTTTTCTTTTTCTTGTCTAACTGCTCCAGCTGAAGTTTCCAGGACTATGTTGAATAAGAGTGGAGATGGTGAACATCCTTGTTTTGTTCTTGATTTTAGAGTGAAAGCTTTCAGGTTTTGTCCATTTAGTATGATGTTGGCTGTTGGTTTGTCATAGATAGCTTATATCAGATTGAGCTAAAGACCATCTATTACAATTTTCTGCAGGATTTTTATCATGAATGGGTGCTGGACTTTGTGAAAAGCCTTTTCTGCATCTATTGAGATAATCACATGATTTTTGTTCTTGGCTTTGTTAATATGGTGTATTACATTTACAGATTTACATATGTTTAACCATCCCTGCACCCCTGGGATGAATCCCACTTGATAATGGTATACAATCTTCTTGACAATTTGCTGCTGTCTGTTTGCCAGTATCTTATTAAGGATTTTTGCATCAATGTTCATTAGGGAGATTGGTCTGTAATTCTTTTTCTTAGTCGGGTCCTTCTCTGTTTTTGGTGTCAGGGTAATGCTTGTTTCCAGGAATGAGTTTGGAAGTATTGCTCCCAGTTCAATTTCATTAAAGAGTTGAAGTAATGGTGTTAGGTCACCTCTAAATTTCTTGTAGAATTCAACAGTGAATCCATCAGGGTCTGGATTTTTTCCTTGTTGATAGATTTTCAATTATATCTTCAATTTAATTTATTGATATTGGATTATTTAGGATTTTTATGTCTTCTTGATTCAACTTTGGTCATTCACATGTATCTAGGAATCTGTACATTACTTCGTATTTTCCATCTTATTAGAATAAAAGTTTTTGGATTTCTGCAGGGTCTGTTGTGATTTTTGCAATTTTCATTCCTAATTGCATGAATTCAAGTTTTTTCTTTTTTCTTTTTTTCTGATAAAGTTGGCTAATGGTTGGTCAATTTTATTTAATCTTTCAAAGAACCAACTCTTTGACTCATTGATTGTTCGTATTTTTTTTTAGTCTCCAGTGTGTTAATTTCTCTTCTGATCTTTATAATTTCCTCTCTTATACAAGCTTTTGGTTTAGCCTGCTCTTCTTCTTCTAGAAATTTGAGGTTCAACATTAAGTTGTTTATGGGCACTTGCTCTGTTTTCCTGATATGGGTATTTACTGCCATAAATTTTCCTCTTAAGACTGCTTTCTTGTGTCACACAAGTTACAGTATTGCAGTTATTATTCAACTGTACAAACTGTCTAATTTCTTTGTTAATTTCATCTGTGACTCACTGATTGTTCAGTAGGGTGCTATTTAAATGCCATGTGCTAATGAAGTTCTTGTGGTTTCCTTTGGCATGGATTTCCAATTTGATTGCACTGTCATCTGATAATATGAATGGGATAATTTGAATCCCTTTGCACTTACTTAAGAAAATTCTAAGAGCCAGTGTATGGTCTATTTTGGAGAATATCCTGTGTGCAGCTGAGAAGAATGTGTATTCTGATGTTGTGGGGTAGAACACTCAATAAACATCTACTAAGTCCATTTGTTCAAAAGTTTGATTTAGTTCTAATGTTTCATTATTGATTTTTTTGTCTAGTTGATCTGTCTTTTTGTGACAGTGGGGTATTGAGGTCTTTCAATACAATTGCATTAGGGCTTATTTGATTTTTCATGTCCTTTGTTTTTTATAGTTGAGTGCACTGAAATTTGTTGCATATATGTTTATGATTGTTTTACTCTTAGATTGTTCCCTTTACAGGACATAGTGACCTTTTTATCTCTCTTAATCGGTCTTGGCTTCAAATTCACTTTGTCTGCCAATAGAATAGCTATCACTGCTTTTTTCTGGGCTCCTGTTTCATGGAGTATTGTTTGCCATCCTTTGACTTTCTGTGCATTAACTTCATTTTGAATTAAATGTGTTTCTTGTTGCAACATATTGTTGGATTTTGCTTCTTGATTCATTCTGGCAGTCTGTGATTCTTGAATAGTGAAATGAGACCACTAACATTGATGGTTATAATTGATATGTATTGACTTATCCTTGTAATGTTATTTTCCTATTGTTGGCTCTCCTCCTTTTTTCCCCTCCCTCTAATTGTTTGCCTCACCTGGTGGATTCCTTCTGTTGGGGTTCATGGAGCTGTAGATGGAGCTATAGATTTTTTTTAATCATTGCTAATTGGAGTTTTATATGCCTCATTTATCTTTCTGTGAAATTCTTTTTTTCTACCAGGAAAGTTTTTGGCCATGATATCTGTGAACATTTTTAATTTCATTTGTGGTATCTCCTTGTTCATTGACTGGTTAATCTTAAATTATTCTTCTTTGTCTCATCTAGCAACCGCTGGATTGATTTCTCATGATGTCTTGCTATTTTTGAAAAATTCTTCTTTTCCCAGTCACTAACTGCAAGCCTGTCTTCAATAACTGAGATCCTGTCCTCACATTGGCCTAATTTACTTCAAATATTTTCAATGGAATTTTTATTCTCCTGGATATCTGCTTGAATCTGCTTTATGGATTCCATTTCCTTCCTATGCTGAGCTTCCATAATTTGCTTAAGCTCATCTGTTTTTTTTTTTCCTATCTCTGCTCTAACATCACCAAACATGGTGTACATTTTGATAATCTCTGTAGTTATCTGAGACATTATTTCTGATTTTATTTTTTCCAGAGCCTCATTCAATTGCTTTGTTATCTCTACTTCAGAGAGACCTTGTGGGGGGCTTTTGCATTGTCACAGCTCATTGCCCCCTGTGGTTGCCTTTGGTGAAGTGGATGTTTGGGGGTTCGTGTTTAAGTGTCTTCTCATTTCTTTTCTTTTTTTAGTTTAATTCCTGGGGTGATGCTTATAAGTTGCTTATGGTGGATTGCTTTATTGGTAGTATTTAGGACCCTTAGGTGATGATTACATCTCTGAGGTATCTTCCAGGTGTAGCTCATTTTTGAGTTTTGAGTCTGTTGGAAGATCTTACCTCTTCAGTTTGTTGGAAATGAGAAGTTGTTGCTTGTTTGGCCCAGGTCCTGGTTCTTTGGCACTGTGCCACCATATTTTCTGTGACCCTTAGTTAATCTCAGTGATGGATTATGAGGACCAACAACTGTTCAGAATAATTATGTCAATTTTAGCTACAGTGGTACCAATAGCGTCAAACACAGCCTAGAAAACAAAACACTGAGCTAATCCTTAGTTTGCAACTTTTAACCATACAAACAAGATTTGTGATTATATAACAAAATGTAAAACAAATGAGATAATTATACATAATATATAAGTCCATAATGTGTAAATTTTTCCTTCAGGGATAAAATTTAAAATGCACTAAGGAGAAAATTGAGAAGTGGAAGGAGAGAAAGAGATTAGAAGTAAGGTTGGAGGACAAAGACGGATCATGCCAACTTGGGGAAACTGGTGTAGAAGGCTGAAGGAAAAGAGAGATTGTAGAGAAAAAAGGAAGAACAGAACAGAACCATACCCACAAAGGGATTAGGAACCACTTTCACACTCATAAAAAAACAATGAAGGAGAAAGAGAAAGGAAAAAAATTTTAAAAAAGGAAAAGAAAAACAGAAGCAAATTGCCCACTCCCAGAATTCTCTCTGGTTTCACTAGTAGACAGTCTGTGGAGCCAGAGTCCTGAGTCATGCCGCTCTATCTCAGCAAGCCAGCAGTTGCTTTATGGTGGAGTAGTGGATAACTTCAGCAGGTCTTCCCTGAGACCAGACTCACTCTGGCCTTGCCACAGTTCAAGCAATTTCTATGGGTCTGTGCCTAGTTAGGAGCTGCTAGAGGAAGCCAGCAGCAGTTCTGGCTTCTGGGTTTATCTGACCCAACTCCAAAATGGCTCCCCACCAGTCACTCTCTCTTTGTGGGAGGACTGAGTCCTCTGCACTCACTGCCAGCCAGTGCAGTCCTCCACATGCACCACTCACCTCTACTGCCACATCTCTCTGAGGAGGCCTCTGGGGTTGTCAGCCTCATTGTCACTGTGACTGTGCATCCCCAGGTCCCAATGGCCCCTTTTGTGCAGTGAGTCCATCTCAAGGAGAAGGCACTGCCATCTACTGTCTTCTTTTTTGCTGGAGTTTTTCTTTTTACTCTCTGTGGGCTTCAGTTTGCACTTAAGCTTCTTTCTGGGTCCAGGGGACCCACTTCCTTCCTGTCTTCCTCAGAATGCTATATTTCAGTGTCTGGACTATTTTCTCTGCTGCTTACTATTCTGCATCTTCCTGAAAGTCTCCAAATTCACTATTTGTTGAATGACCTTTTTATAGTATTTGGATATTCCTTCTAGTTTTTCACTATTTTTGTTTTCAATTAACCTTCAAGTACACACAAGGAACATTATGGCAGTCAAAAGATCATTAAGAGATTAAATATGGATTATGTAAGTTACAAAGCAGAATATTAATCAGATGGGGTTTTTTTATAACAGATTTTCCTTTTTAAAAATTGAATCACTTAGAGGATTCTGCATGATGTCTGTTAACTTTCAAGGAATCCTTCTAAGGCAATGAAAGTAAGGCTTAGAATTTAGCAATATACACAGATTGATAACATTGTTCTGGCTTGATCAAAAGGTTTGTACTTCCTAAAATTACCTATGAACATTTAACCCCAACCTCAACTCAGTGCATACCTTGTTTATCAACTGAAGCAAGGGCATTGTTGTCATGCTATCCATGGCCCTTCTATCATTTGTGATATCAAGTAAAGTATTAGAGAGGATCAAAACTCAGACTCACATGCTGAGAATTTTGGCATGTGCCTGGTATGGGCATCAGCCTGTGCTAGCAAGGAATGTTGCTGACATATGACACAGTGCTTACTGTGGTGGAGATTAAATTCTTCATTCCTCTTTTTTTTGCCTCTAACATTAAGGAAATTATCATAATACAATGAAGGATGGCCCTAACTCTTTTGCATAAAGAAGCTTGATCATTCAAACTTCTATCTCTGACCATATAATTCACAAGAAATATATTTAATTAAATTTATTGAATAATTCTATCTGTAAAAAAGTACACTGTCATGCCCATTCCCCTTACTTTTTCTAGCAGATGCCTCCTACCTGGAAAACTACAACTTTTCAGACATAATTTGCTTGAGTATACAAGTAATTATCAAAGAAGAGTAAATGCTTCATAAATTTACCAAATTAATTTTAGCCTATGTGGTCCTTCAGCCTGGTGGATGGTTATAAAGTAAGCTTTCCTCTATCTAAATGGCATGAATACTGTGTTAAATGCTTAGAACTGTTCTGTATGCTAGCAAACCATACTAAACATCACTCACAAGATCTGAGATGCAACACATGACATCAAGAGCTAAAGGTTTGCTCCATACCTATATTCAATTTGGGATTTTTCAGGATAAAAAGGCCATAATACCAATCAAAGAAAAGTGACTCACCCTTCATCAAAACCTAAAAGGTCTCAGCAGCTGAGGGGAGTCTCAGCTGCCCCTCCCTCATACCCAAGAGACCTCAGCATCCAAGGGGAGTCTTGGCTACCCCTCCCTACACCCAAAAGACTTTGGAAGCTGATGGGAGCATTGGCTGCCCCTCCCTTCACCAGGACAACCTTGGCATCCCACAGGATAGTCAGTGATCCCTTCCACCAACTACAGTACCTCAGTGGGCTGGCGGGAGCCTTGGCAACGCTTCATCCCCACTCAGAGGTCCTCAGCAGGCCAGCAAGAGTAAAGTGAGGTCCCCCCTACTTCCTCACTGGGTTGGCAGGAGCTTTGGTGAAACATCCCCCCTCCTGAAGGAACTTGGCAGGCCAGCAAGAGCGTAGGTGACCCCTTCTTTCCACACAGAGAACCCCAGGTAGGCTGGCGAGGGTGCCGGCAAGGCCTCCCCCTACCCAGAGGAACTCTGCTGGGCCTACGAGACCTCCAATGATACAGTAGGGTCCCAGCTGGGACGCACACCATGTACAGGGGTGTGTGGCATCCTGGAACAATCTGAAGCTGCAGTAACAATACAAGCTGACAGTTGGTTCACATCAATAGTCCTAGGCTAGTCAACCTACAGAGAATACAGTACTCACCCAACTGACTCTGCAAGAGAAATTCAGGAGACTGGTCTCTCCCCTACACTGCAGGAACCAGCAACTGGGTGAAATCAGCCACAACAGTAGGATCCTAAGACATACATAATGGACAGTTGAGACTAGTGGAATTGAAAAGACCTAAATATTAACCAAGTGTTAAAAA